>JAMAGM010000057.1:0-103848 GCA_023626175.1 Talaromyces sp. PX1902
TATATTAGGAAGGCGGTGAAAATGCGGGAAGCGGTCAGATTTGGGGGGTGCGGAAACATTTTTCGTGGCACTGTAGACTCCTTGAATGGGCCGGATCTCTGACCATCCGTGATTCCTTGCTCAAGGGCGGAACGTGCGCACCGAGAGAAAGCTTACATGGCTTAGCGCTGGCAATCGACCCCCTACTCCGTAGATAGTGCGAAGAGAGCTCAGCGTCTCGGACGCGCCCAGTGACATTTAAATACCCCCAGTCAGTCAGAGTCCGGCAATTGATCACAAGAGCTGTGCAGGAAAAATCAGAAGTTGTCTAGAGTTAGCTTTGTTGAAGAAGGTTCAGCGTAGTCGGAGTCTGGCAAGTGATCGCAAGAGCTGTGAATAAGCACGCGATCGGCAACGTTGGCAGAAGCCGAGGCTAGCTCCGTAGCCCTAACCCTACAGCGGTCACCGAATCGGGGCAAATGGGAAGGCAACACGTGAACGGAGAATAAATAACTGTTCTATCTCCGACCGGTTGGTTTGAGCATTCGGAAAGTCAAAGGAGCACAGAAAATTGGTTTCATCTTTGATCATCTTTGATGACAAAAATGTGACCGCGTCGGCGAATAAGGGGTGAACTCAATCTATCCGAGGAGGGTAACAATTGTGCTGCGCGACATTATAACTCGATTGGGCGATGCGTATCATGTTCCAGCAATGATAACAGACCCTTGTAAATGATTCAGTGTTGCTCCATCAATTATTCAAGCCAATGATACTTCTTACGTCGAAGCCTAGCGGCGAGACATGCAGAGTCGCTAACGCTATGAGCAGAATTCTCAGATCAATTTTGCGAATTCCATTTCAAGTTCAGTGAGCAAGGTAAACTATACATGTGCTGTCTCTGGTTGATGTCTCATCGGGCCTTTATCTTGGAACGCCAGCATGCTGAGGGTATAACGAGCCCACTGCACGTAATCCAGAAATGACTATGAATATGAGCATCGCTTGAAGAACATCTCTGTATTTCAATCTGCATTTTGTCAAACAAAAGCGTAGAGTAGAAACTACTGTCATGCTCATCGATAGTCCGGAGGGTACTCCGGGATCCATGTATCCGTTCCGGCGGTTTGCGGCATTGGCTGTCGAATGCACAAAGGCATCACGAGTAGGTCTACTTTGCCCCGGCTAACATTATTGTGACACTAGATACTTCTCATCAGATTGATGCAACTTAAAGTAGGTCGCTCGATCAGGACGAAAAGCTGGTACACATCCGCCGCTCTGAATCGCAATATAAAAATCTGATAGAGGTGATAGCACTTCTTTCTTCACTGACCACGACACCTGAAGTTCTCCAGAAAAATACTTGAAATTGCTAGTCATTAATCGCTAATCACCAGGTCTACGGATAAAGAAGCTGTTGAGTCTAAATGTTTTTCCTCGGATCATCTCGAAGATGCATCTGCTGAGTCTTTCATCTTCGCCAAGGAGAAGAAACGCCGGTTGCGAAAGATGGATCTTCGTATCATGCCCATTCTAGTGGCATTGTACGTGATGTCGTTCCTCGACCGAGTCAATCTTGGTACGATTGTGCTTCGCAATACGATAGATGTCCATATCGGGTGATTTTAAATTCATATATGCTATGGCATAGGGAATGCTCGATTGTATGGCCTTGAATCCGATCTGCATCTCGTCGAAAATGACTGTCAGCTGTGCACTTCGCTGCTTTTTAAGCTTTATATCCCTTGTGCCGATTATTATCTCACTAGATTATGTCTGACCAAGGCCGGCTTCTTTCTTGGACAGGCTCTACATTTCTCACAGTCTACACATTAGTGGATAGTGAATGCCTTCTTCGTATTCCCGAGGATGTATTCCGTCATAACCCGCACCAACACCGGGTGCACGTAAACATGTTCTTATGCCATATAGAGATATTGATGCTCATGCTGCGACGGGCAACAACCGTACATCGAGGCTGAAAAAACAGCAATTTCTCTGCCGGACAATGGGCTACAATTGTGGATGCAGGGGGAGGTATTGATCATTTGTAAAGAGAACCCGGAACTGATACAGACGGTCTCAGTCATAATTAAATTGATCTTCATATAATGCAATTCAATACATTAAGGCATTGGTTTGAGAGTTCTTGCGATAAACGGTGGCTCCGAAACCGCTACTCTGTAAGAGAAATTGGGAACAGATGCGGTTTGTGATTTTATAAAGACTAACGTATTCACTTTTTCTCAACAGATCATATCTCTTAGCCCTACACATAAGTAGCCTGTCAATTCAATATCTAGGACAAACAGTAGACGCAAATAAGATAACGAACGGCGATACGCACGGTATCCTGGTTACACGCTCAAGCCCACGAGCATGTAAACAGGCCTTGACGTACGTCCTTCGACTCGGCGTACTCTACATCGCCCTTGGTCCATATGCATGTTATATATGTTATAGAGCCACGAGGCTAATTTCTTATAGCCCTTCCAAAGATGACCTTTCTCAAAGGCCCCGAACACTTCGTAGCAAATGCCGTACGCTTGACAGACACAATAGCCGATACAAAGGGGCCCTCAATTCTTCGAGCTGGAAATGTGGAATTGATCGTTACCGAGAACAAGTTGAAGATATTCCCAATTACCCAGACATTACACTTGGATCAAGGTGACGACGCGGTGGGTAAATTTACAGTAGTCTTTAGTTCAACGCTATAATAGTTCTGCAGAAATTGATCCAATCATCACTAAAGATTATTAGACTTCTTTTGCTTCGTCATAATTATATTCCCAACAACGGCTTGGCTTGACGAACATCAACGTGGCAGACAGCATTCAAGGAGTGCGGTATTCAGCTGTGAGAAAAGGGCTATATTCCATCTCAAAAAAATCTGTTGATATTATGAAAAAAGACATCCGACCTTTGAATAGAATCACTTCCTCCCAGCACCAAGAACTGCTTGGCCATGACAGACATTTCCATTCTCTTCCACCAACCTTACCCACTCATCGCTACACAGCGCCACTTGCTCTTCAGTAAGATCCTTGAGAACCATCGTCAATCCAGGATTGGAGCTCTTCATGAACGTCTTGACAAACTCCTTTGGTTCGGGAATCTGCCAATTGACCTCGACAAATTCAGCGTGAACATCACGGAATCCGGCGGCCTCCAATTCAGCTTTGATTCCTTCAGGCGATTTCCAAATTTCGGCAAATTTCATCTTTCACTTTTATTAGTTCTGCTTCAGCATTTATTTGGTTGTTTTCTTACCGGCGAGTCGATGCTCTTCTGGGTTATCTTTTGAGCTGCCTGGATGGCGAATCCCATCCACCCTACCTTTGCCCAGCTGGTGCATGCAAAGACACCATCGGCCGACAAAACACGGTGTGCCTCCGACAAACCTTTCTTATAATCAGGCAACATGAAATAGACGAGGCTTCCCATCATATGCGACACACTATTGCTAGCAACCTTCTCGAGATTCTGTGCATCCATTACATCCACCTCCAGCCTGGCCCAGCATTTCGCGGCATGAACATTATCGGAATGCAGTTCCTTCTCCTTTCTCATTCTGGCAGCCTCAACCATACCAGCTGAAAAGTCAGTGGCTATCAATTTCGCTGTTTCTGGAATTTGTCCTCCGTATCTCTTGAGGAGTAAAGTAGGCAGCGTTCCAGGCCCACATCCTATGTCGAGGATGGTCGAAGCAGTGCTGAATGGGAGCGTGGCATTCACGACATCCAGCATTCTCGTACAAGGTATAGACAATGGGCCGTCGATGGGCATCTTTTCATATTCGGCAGCGGTCTTATCCCATTTCGATGAGTTTGACAAGGACATCTTGGCTGTAAGCTCGAGGATTTTACTATAATAGTGATAGTGTTGATAGTAGGAAGAATGCTTTCGATCAAGCTTTTTGTCTCTCAGAAATGTGTTTCTGACACAAACACAGACAGATATTTATAGCCTCAAGAAGCTGCGATTCTTAGGCAAAAACCGTAGGTACCTTCCAAGCACTGCGGCTGAGGCGGAGACATCTCGGAGACATATGGGGATAAGCGAGTAGAGCCCAATCCACGATTCCCACTTTGGATTTATCTGTACAAGTTGCTACTAGATCGTTCGCTGTAGCTAAGAAAGCTCAGTATAATAACTACGCACGAAGAACACTTTGCATCACACGAAGGCTGATGCGGAGATATCTGGGAGACATACATGAAGATAGCCAATGAGCCATAATATCAGATTCCGGCCCTGTACAAGATTTTTAACATATTATTCGCTCTGCCGAAAGCCCCTTTGACCAGAAAGAACCATTATTTTAGACGGTGGAACTAAAAAGCCTTCAGTCTGAGTGTTGGCTGCTAAACATACTACGAGTCTAAAGTCGATTTGCTGAAATGGCAATAAGCTTAACTTGCTGCAATTTAAATACTCTAACTTCAAATATAGTATATCGAAATGACATATTTAGCCACAAAAGCTGGCAGAAGATTGTCGTACGGAATGACTCGGAGTCGCGGAGAATCCTACCTCCATCTTGCAACCTATAGACCATTACATGTCATTGTATTTTGGCCATCAATTGAAATATCCCTTGCTTAGTAAATCAAAGGTTAACCTAAAAATGACGTATTTTGGTATCATAGCTTCGTTGATATTATGTTGTTGTTGTTGTTGTTGTTGTTGTTGTTGTTGTTGTTGTTGTTGTTGGAGTAAAAGAAGATTTCCAATCTGAGGCTATGGTCAAGATGACCGTGCAAAATGTTCGAACTGCTATCCCGTGTTGCCCTAAGTATACCTTCTTACAACAACAGAGCGTTTATTCTACCTACTGCTACTCTTGAAAGCACTTGAACTGCATCGATGTTGCAGAATTGTCACCCATCGATCAGTTTCTATCCGTAATGTGCGCGAAGACAATCCACGACACAAGGCTCCCCCCTAGTGGCTTTAACAGACAATGCCACCAGACGACTACAATATGTTATCGTATCAAAGTCGGCAAGTTTCATAAACCCCCCAGCTGCTTCTCTCCGATCCTTCTTCCCAGCTGCTAGAAGTTCAATCTACCGTCAAGCTACTCCTGACCCATTGCAAGCAACCACGTACTCGATTCTATTTCGTGGCTCAATTTCTGGGATGGCGTATAATTTGAAAGATCCTTCGAATTGAAAGTCCATCCATACATGTTAATCTAGTCGAATTGTTGATCTGTAGTTATCATACTCCCAAAAATCAATTCATATACCGAGACCGTCGTATCAATAGCAGATTCCCTCCCCCCCAGAGACATTCGAAGAAATACTATGGTCATGGCTATATCTTCACATTGAAACTAACAGCAACCGCCAAACAAGCCCAAGCAGCCACATCAACCGTCCAAGTACGCCACAAATGAATATTCAGCCATTCATCGAGAACATCAGTCGGCGTCCCCTTGGACCGATCATCCTCCACAATCGCGCGAATCCTCGGCGCCACTAGAGGTACAAATAGCAAGTGACTAGCCGCAAGCGATGCACCTGCTACATACCACCGTAGCGACCGATTTGCGACCAACGAATCATAGCGCCAATAATAGTTCCCAATTGAGGTCCAGAAAGTCAAGCCGAGAAGCCCGACGACACGGGGCAGTGCTGCTGCGAAGAATTCTTTGAAGTAGGTGGGAAGAATCAAGTCTGACTTGGGACGGTTGGTGGGCGAGGTGAAGATGCGCAGGAAATGGTGTTGATCAAACGCATACCACAGTGTGCAGGTCGATGAGATGAGAGGGGCTATGGCGAGAGCAGCCAATGGGTCGAAGATCAGCCGGGAAGCCATGGTTTCTGTCACGTATCTATATTGCCTGCTTTCTTTCTGCAGTTTCTACTGTTTCAGAATGGACGTAAGGAAAGCTGAATTATGGTCTGATGTTTGGGGCTGAGATTGGTATCCTCGGAGCTTCGGAGCGAAACGACCCGATTGGTGTTGTCCTACCCCAACCCTAAGTCAAATCCAGTCAAGTTTTGTTAAAAGATAAGACTAGGCTTGTCCACCTTCTTTATTAATTCACCATACAGTCTCTATATATTATACAGTCTATTTAGCCTTGTCCTTGACGGTAAAGGAGTACTTAGGCTCCAGGTCATCCGGCACAGGGTAAAGATCTCCACCCTCATACTGCATGTCGCGCATGTAGTACTCAAACACCAGCTTCTCTGAGCTGATATCCAGGGTAACAAAACCGTTACCAGCACCTGCAGCATCAGCACCCAAGAATTTGACATAAGGACCCAAGGCGACACCGTTGTTGCAGTCGCCAACCTCGGGGTAACCAGCAGCACCGGAGAGGACAAAGTTAGTGTTGTTACCGACGTAGTGGGCAGCGCAGTGATCGTGACCGTTAAGGACAACACCGTTGTGCTTCTCGACGACGGAGATCATGGGCCAGAGCTCGGTGTAGTTGGTACTGGATGATAGGAAACCGTGATGGATCTGCAAAAATTTCCAGTCGGCCTTGGACTGAGCAAACGCCTGAGTCACAAAGTCGACCTGGGTCTGTTTAGTCTTGTAGCACGAGGTGGTGTAATTGTTCTGGTAAACGGAGGTGCTCTCCTGGTACTTCTCAATGAAGCAGTCAGAGTCGACGACAACGAAGGTGGCAGTCCAGTCCCGGCCGGCAAGGTCGTAGGTGTAGTAGGGCAATCCCTCAGTACCAAAGTACCAGCGGTCATCGTACAAGGGAGCCAACTTGGTTTGGAAATCAACACCAGCCTGACCGTAGACGATATCGTGGTTACCGAGGGCTTGGTACCAGGTGGCGTTCTCGAAGATGCCCTCGGAGTACATGTCGACCCAGGTCTCTTGGAAGCGGTTGACACCAGTGGTGGTAAAGCCAATGCCGCTATCGTAGAAATTGTCTCCAACCGAAATGAAGGCTGAGCAATCCTTCATGGCGCAGATCTGTCCGATATACGTTGCAGTAGATGCTATGACGTTGTTAATTTAAAAAAAAAAAAAAAAAACGGTATAAGAATATATTTTTCGTTTCTTACCCTGAGACCACGAAGCATTTTGAGCAGCTGCGCGGTCACCAGTGTCACAGTCATTCTGCAACTCTCGAGGGATTGTAATGTTGTTGGCAGTCAAGATGGGAGTCACTTCATTGCAGAAGTAGTCGTTGGCGGGACTCCAACCACTCCAACCATAGTCTGTAAATTGTTTGGTCAATTGTGGGACAGGCAGATGTTGAAACAGATAGCTGAAGACATACCACCGAGTACGCCCAGGGTAAGAGTCTTTTGACCCTTGGGAGCAGCAACAGATCCGGCGACCTTCTGAGTTTTCGCAGAGGCGGCACCAAACACGGCACCAGCCAGAAGAACGGAACGAAGAGAGATGGCCATCTTGGAATTGTACTTCGAGAATACGCACAGTAGAGCTAGACGTTCAATTAGGTCACAATGCAGGACATACCCTGCTCTTTTATGCCAGAGAGCTGTCACGGTAGCTTTCTGGTTTTACATATCAACTAACATGAATCAGGCGATAGCTTGGCAGGTGCATGAATGACACCACACCATTCGACAATGGCCATGGAAGCAAACTAGAATCTTCCCATATTTCCATTGCATCGGTTCGAAACCTTGTTTTATTCGACGAGCAATCATAGATCGTTTAAACGGCGAGCACAATTGGTGCATTAGCTCTGGTGCTTTGACTCGCCAAATTACCCCTGCAACTAGGCCTGTAATGATAACCATCTTGGGAAAATGATGCTGGGCACGGACATCTGGTAATCAACCAGAGATTCGATTCATTTGAGGATGTAATTAGCTTTCGGGTGGCTCGATCGGTGAGTTCAAGGCTCGCAATGCACATTTTTCCTGGCATGACGTGCAGCTATTCCGTCAAGATAGCCAGACCACTCAGCGGCGAAGGCATTGTAGCAATTTTGCCAATACCCGCCTCGAAGTGTAAAAATATAGATGGTGAAGAGACACGCGACTGCGCCGATGATTGCAACACCACCTAGTTTGATGAACTGATAGAGAGAAGCCTCCAAGCCTCCAGCAGTGACATATCACCGAAGCTTGACGAAAGCTTGTTTCTCCTCGTGAAGCCAATCACATCGGGTGTTTTACTAAGAAACTAGATTGCTGCGAATGGCAAAGCACTGTGAGCCCACGTGTAGAAACAACACGGCCCGCGGGTGGGGATAGGGTAATTGCAGCGGGTCGATGCATCGACATGCGTTTTGCTCCATTCCTCAACAGGCAGGTCTTCCAAGTATTCTAGACCCGTACATTTTGTCGATGAAGATCTTCTCCGCTTGTTGTCGCGTATCGCGGTCTGAGACACAACGATCTTGCATCGTGCTGTTCTATACTTGGTTTTTTTACATGTCAGAATCATCACAAAGCGACGTATTTTAGGAAAAAAAGAGGAGGAAAAAAGGACAGGAGTGCAAAAATTAATTCCGCCCTATGTTTAATCCCCATAATCATCTCCTTTCTCATGGAGGTGTGAAGATGATGGGCTGATTGCATATAATATATTACAAGATGTAGTGGTCCAAGGGAGGGTTTCTTTTTCACCTTCTCTTCCCGAGCTTCTATTGACCGGAATACATTACCTAGGTAAGATGCAATCTAGAGTTAAAACTTAACATTTACTTCTTGTTTAGATTACCAAGTGGAGCGGACAGTATGGGACATTGTTTTTTACCTTGATTCTGTACCCTATACTAAAAGACCGTGCTGTGACTTTGGGGTTCACTCTTTTAGGAGAGTCCGCTTTTGCAGCAACCAGCAATTATCTTTCCCTTTGTAATTGATAATCCTGTCAAGTACGTAAGTCTGTCATAACCCGTAGAACTAAGTCCATTGGTAATTAAAATTAACCTACTTGTCCCGTATTTTTGTATAGTGGGTGTTGGATATACTTGCAGGGGTAAATTCAACTTTGTCCCCGTCAGCACTCCGATAAATTTATCAACTTCATTGTAGTATCCAGAGCCCTTGAAGAAAGAAACGCGCAATTGGTACATAGATTCTTAACAATCAGGAATTTAAATCCCAGCAGTCTTTTTTGTTGACGCGGAAAAATGACCAAAAAGTTTCAATCATGTTTCCACATCAATTTCGGAACTGGGTAACGTTGTGAGACCTTGAAAATGTGGGTAGGAGACTAGGATATAACTATTCAGCGTTCGATTTCGCACCGTTAGGCAGCTTTGTAGGACATTGCGTTACACACCCGGGTCAATGTTTAATTTGTCACACTGACTTGACGTCGATACGTTACCCGTGTATGAGACATCGCCAAGCATGAAATCCCAATGGTTTGACAAAAGAGAATAGGCAAACCGGTATTTTTTGAACATCTGATAATCTTACTCTGATCTATCGACTTGACAGTGAACCACAAAGGTGTGACGCGAACAATATCCAGTGCGTTTATAGTTGAGCTACATGGGAAAGAATTGCGACTAGATAAGCTGCACAGACATCACCTCTTTGCTTGCTTCTTTGCTTGCTCGTACGGTTGCAGATTACTAGAAGTACATGTATCTGCGTGCATTCATAAATTTCTAGTGAAAAGTGATCTATGCGAATGATATATACTTTTGCAAATGCTATGCCTAAATCAGGTTAAAGTTGTTATCAACATTGAATCAAACTGCTTGATCTATCCCTGGGAAACAGAGTCCAGGTGCTATGCTTATATGCCAAAAACAACTTAAATTCACTTGAACAAGACTTTGTAACCACAAAATAAATGCCCAAAAATGGAGAGACTAACAATTAAGCAGCTGTCTTCGCACGTTAGACCACGTTGCAACTTACACAAGTCGGAATTGTTGGTGCTCGGCCAGGTATTACAAGGCAGTCTCTATTCAAAGACAACCACCAATTTGCTCCAACAATGTAACACGAGGACCTCAGCTCATCTCAGCCAGTCGCTAAGGGTTGAATACATGGCAGGTGATGAGGAGAAATCCTTCCTACCCTAAGCTTACGATAAAAGGCGAATCAGGCCCCAAGTAATTGCCTTGTCCTAGGGAAACTTACTCTTGCCTCCATTCGTATTAATCTGCTTCGATAGCGAAGTTTCATAGGCAATTCGCAATTGCTGAATAACTATCTCTAATAAACACTATTGGCCCATCCAAATCCAATGTGACATTCCCTGCACCTTGCATGCAGTCAAGCTGTAAGAATCAGCGGAATTCTCGTAATTTCTGCTCGTCAACGTCCAGAGGCGAAACATCTGTGGAGAAAGACTTTTTAACGGCAGACAAGAGCAATCGAACGCATGACTGCTCTCACGCAAACAATGATGGATGAAGACCATCTCTCTCGGACATCGATCAACTGGCCCATTTCCGAACCGTCTCTTTCCCGAAGGAGGTATTCTGATGCCTCCGAACAAAGTAGATCAGGATCGCTCTTACTCAAACCAAAGACCGATCGAAAAACCTTTTTGCGCAATCTTGATGATTCCTGGTTATGGGAGATTGGTTCTGCCGCCCTTAGTGTTTGTGGAATCTCCCTTCTGGTTGGGTTTTTATTATGGATCAACGACACCAGATATGCTTCCTGGCAATATACCATCTCACCAAATGCTGTTGTATCCGTCATGATGACCATTACCGAAGGAGCAATGCTAGTTGCCGTGTCCGCTTGTCTGAGTCAACTAAAATGGACTCACTATTCTCGACCAACACCACTCTATACCATGCAAGAAATTGACGAAGCTAGCCGTGGCTCTTGGGGTTCCTTACAGCTGTTCTACAAACTTCTCAGAAAAACAAATGTCGGCTGCTTTCTGCTACTAGGGGCATCAATGAGGCTATTATCACTCGCTATCGATCCATTTACACAACAAATACTGTCCTTCCCTGGACGCTTGAACCCTACCAACCATACCGCATGGATTCAAGCTACAAATGAATACATATCCCCCGACTTAATTTTACCCAATCCAGAAGTTCAACATGCTCCTAGCAACTTTTATCTCGGCTTGCCAATGACAAAAGCGATAAATAATGGCCTAATGCAGAACAGCAGATCTTTGGCACCGTACTGTGGCTCCACAAAGTGCGAATTCCCTCAATTCATCTCATTGGGCATTTGCAGTCGTTGCGCAGATGTAACTGTTAAAGCTCACAGATCATGTGAGCTAGAATACAGCGTTTGGCCTTTCGACATAGCCGAATCGCAGAGGAAACTTATGACCAACTGCACATACACTAATTTAGATGGTTACCAGCTGACCCTTGAACTCCAAAATCTCTTGACAGGTGGTGAGTATAATGCGGTAGAGCATTCAGCCGATTCCCTGTCTTTCAATGTGACATACTGGGGCACATTCATTGGCAATTCTACTGTAATGAATTTTGAAACAATAGTCTCACTCCTGGCAGTAGACTTGCCAATGACCCTGGTCACATACCATCCAGATAATGTGACTGCAATGATGCCAATGCCGACCCTGACGGAATGTTCACTATACTATTGTGAAAAACAATATTCGCCAATCTCTTACTTTCCCGGTCTCCAAGAAAACTTTCAGTTGAACGTCCTCAATGTGCGATCTCTTATTCCAATGATGGATGAATTCCAGCTTTCAGACGATAGGAACTATGATGTAGTTGAACTAAGATCGCGAAACGGAAGCAAGCATTTATCCGAAAATTCATCCTATCATATAGATTGGCTAACTGCTACCGACCTTGGGTTTGCACTGAATCAGACGCTCAATTTCAACTACTACAACAGTAATTTCCCGTTAGGATACATGGGTTTGACTAAATTCATCAACAGAAGTGATATTGGCCTATCACTTGAGTCATTGTCAAATAGTTTGACAGATACCATGCGCCAAAGTGTCAAAGGCTACATGATACCAGGCCAAGCCTATTCTTTTGAGACCTTCATCAAAGTTCGCTGGCTATGGATTATCCTTCCACTATGCGCTGTACTCGGCACTGTCCTGTTGCTCATAGGGACTATACTTGCGAAAAAGCGTCAGCATATGATATTATTGAAAAGCTCAATTATCCCACTGCTAGCCGCTCACATCCAGAATTCACCTGAACATGACATTGCTTCTTTACAAAGCCTTAGTGAAATGAATCGTATGGCCACGGCAACCGAGGTAACATTGGATCAAAGCAAAGGGCATCTTGTTTTTATTGAGAACAAAGGGGATAACTACACAGAATTGGAACTACAATCTCTCAAAGACTGATTCATGAGTTCATACCAGTTTCCATCGGAAAGGCAGGGCCTACCGGTGTACAGTGCAGGTGGGTGGAGTTCGTAATGGCGGCCAACACCAAAAAAATCCAAATTTCTGAAAGCATGTGTCTTTAATATAGTCGAGTCGTCATGATCATGACCTAGGAATATTTCTCATTTGTATGATCTATATTTCCGAGTAAATTTCCTAGACTCCAGACACAACTAACTAAAAAAATAAAACCAAACAAGGAAATATACCTCCAACTGTCAAACGTTAACCTGAAGTAACGCTTAGATCTTCCGCGTCTCGAACTATGACCATCACCCCTTACCACTTGCTTGATCTCCACGTTCTGGTTCTTGTTTCCAAGCATCAAGAGAGCTGGTCCTGACTGACAGCTCTCGGAGCCGTCAGATTGGATAATGGCAGAAGTATGAACTTGATTCCTCGATGTGGTTCATGCCCCCCAGGTGGGCTAACTCGAAGGTCATATACAGGCCATCCTTTTCAGTTACTTCATCGCAACGTTTTTCGCCTACATGTAGGCAGCATGATTGTGAGATTGAAGGTAGATAAGAAAGGAAGAAATCATGGTGGTACCAGACTTAGTTCTTTAAGTTGCATGTAAGATGCATGTTTACAAGGCCAAAATATTACTTAAGTATCCTTGATATTCCGACCATGTTTGTTTTGGATAGTGTCCCGCTCGGGCAGTGTATTCATCCAGTTCGGAAAATAGATATGTATTCGTCACTAATAGCCCATACATAGAATGGATCATGCTGAAAGTATTGGTACTCTTAAGTAGCGGACTATTCCCTTCAATCAATCTGGTGCTCAAATTTGGCAAGAGATGGTGACCCTTTTTTCAAGGGTGGGCACTTCTCTCAAACCCTAGTGGATATGATTCTACTAATAGATACAGTAGTCGGCCATTCTGGTCTACAAAGATTTATCATGCAGGGCAGGTTCTGTCCTCATCCTAAAACCAGACTTTTCCAGTGAGAAATTTGTCGAAGGCTCCCGCTACTGTACGCAACAAGGCATTCGAAAAAGCGCACAGAGACTGAGTGAACATATAAAACTGAAAAGTGGGACAGTGAGTGCCGTGAATTGTTTTTTATCATAATCTGCAGTCAAACAAGTTTGAACGCGAGCCTGTCGGATCAGACTCCGCATCACAGCACTTACGACTTGAGCCGCTGGTTATATCCTCTGTCGAATCAGCGGTTCGATCAGGAAATGCAGAAGTAAACGAGGCAGACTGCCCACCACATAGATGGCAAAGAACAGCAACAATTTCAGTTGTGAAAAGGAAGCCCACATTCCTGGTTGAGTTGAAAGGCGTGAGTAAGAATTTGATGAAAACCATTGTCAAGCCAGCAGTCTCCCACATTGTCCATGTGTACAATAAATTTGAGTATCTTTCCGGATAACCACGAGAGTTTCACAACCAAGTCTTTCTTACTTCGAACGGTTCATTCGCTGCCAAAATTGTACAGAAAAGCGACCTCTGGAAACAACAAAAATAGTTTGGAGAAGAAACAGAAGTAAACTGCTTAGGATTGTGTTGAAGAGGTTTTTGGTACATTGGGTATGAACCATGCACTATCTACGAACCGTTCCCCCCTCTTTTGCCAAAAGGCATTGGTTAGCTGTATGCTGGGGCCTTGTATGTAGAACATTCATAGGATCTGCTGTTAGAATTACCTACATTGGAAACTTTCGATGTGACGACATGTACTTATGTATACTTCATCTATAATTTTACATGTTCACTTGTCTCATGATAGTCATTTGAAAAAGTATAGCCCTTAGTTAACCGTGATTTAATGCTCAATCTAGTCCACATCTGTCAATTGTCAGATAAACATCATCGTAAGGGTAATATGATGGTTTCCGAAGAAGAGGTAATAGCCGTAACGGCCAATCAGCAGTCAGGTATCAGTAATTACAAACAAAATCACCCACCAGTCAACATGATTTCGGATATTGTCTTGCCGATATCAATCACAAACTACCCCGATCAGGAAGTTGTCAAAGCATATCAATTTTGTCGCCGAATCCAGATCTCAGAAGCTCGCATCGCATAGAGGTGAGTGTCGAACCCCTGTCATCGGAGGTCTCCGTCTTCAGACCTAAAACGAGACTCGAACTTAGACCGCGCCATACTTGAATAAATAAGTCATCATATGAAGAAGCTGAATATAGACAGCTGCTTGATATATCGTGGGAACCTCAAAGGCACTTTTTGGATTTGCTGATAATGGCCCTTCGATACCTAAAAATTGCATACCTTCGATCAAAGTAATCACCGCAGGATGAACTGGGAGGTGTTTCGGCAATATGTAGATCCAGTAACTTAATGTATGCTAGATGGCCCCATTCCAGGCCAGGACTACAATTTACTCACACAACATATACTCGGGTTGCATTGCTAATGCTCGCTAAATGTTAGCCTGTAACTAGACGATTAGGAGCGAAGCACAACAATCAAAACAACGATAATTTGCACCGAAATATCCACCCAAATGAGTCTGGATGTCTAAATCCGCATGATCTACATAAAGATGGCTTTCGAAGGCTTGGTTTGTACAAATACGACAAGAGATAAGACCCTATCATCTTTTCACGAGACAAGAGCCGCTAAAGGGATTAATTCGCGGCAGATCAGCTCAATACGGCTCGGCAAGCCACAGTCCCACCGCTAAGACAGTCTCTGCTTACTGTTTTGATGCTTGTTTCTCTCAATGTTACCTCAAAGCCTCAAGTCTCTTAATATGAGGCCGTGTGATCGCAAGCCTGCGTTGCACTTGTGGGCCAATATTTTGCGGGCTCATTTAATTTCCAATGACTTTTTGGTTTAATTTAGTGGCCATGCCAAGTCTTCACGATGCGGTGTTGTTGACACGCGACCAGATTATCATCCTGATAGGCAGGAGATAATGTTTAGCAATGCAATTTATTCTCCACCAGATACTACCTCGGGCTTAGCCATTGTCGTTATTGATGCATTTCTCAAATATCAAATGATTTACTCGTACCTCAAGACCCCGGCTATCTCTCCGTTCTACTGTTTCTGAAATGGCATAAATGGCGAGCATTTCTCACATAGGTTCCTAGAATGTCAAGACATATCAATAACTCTATACGTCACTCGTCAAGATGCAGCTCACAAAGGTGCGTCTGTAACATACACCTCGAATACATTTTTCATATCTAAAATAATTACGGATCAACTAGACCTACCTATATACTGATTTCTTGTCATACAGGTCGCCGCCGCCACATTTCTCCTTATCGCCAGCGTCTACGCTGCTGCCCCTGTGCAGAAGCGCGCCTCTTGCGTTGAATACTGTGGCAGCACATGCTACTGGCAATCAGACATCGATGACGCCCTCAACAAAGGTTACTCCCTTTTGCAGTCCGGCGATACAGACGACGACTATCCCCACCAATACAACGATGACGAAGGCTTCGATTTCCCCGTATCCGGCCCTTGGTACGAGTACCCAATTCTTTCATCCTACAAGGTTTTCACTGGTGGATCACCTGGAACCGATCGTGTTATCTTCAATGGTGACGGTGACTACGCTGGTTTGATCACCCATACTGGAGCTTCTAGCTACGACGGCTTCGTTGAATGCGATGCTGCCTAAAAAATCATTGGTTCTGACATCACGGATGGCGTTTTTCACTCAAAACATGTCTATAATCTACATAAGGCACAGATCGTGTTGAGCATAACTCTCTGAATGACAATGGGAATGAACGAGAATAAAAATTTGTACAGGAAAGGAGCCAAGATAAGTGACCTAGATCAAACACAGGAAGTGGCATTAAAAGAAACAAATACACGAAACAAAAAAAAAAACCACCCAAAATCCGCCGTTCAATGATCAATTTTGGAACATTCTGGTCTAGTTTTGTAGAGCGACGGTCTCGCATAATGTGAATAGATCGATCTAATGTCTTTTGTTGCTCGTGGGACGAATTTTAGGATCTTCAATAACGAAGTGCGAGACTCGTTGATGAAATGATTGATCAGGCGCATTAGGCTTACCTTAAGCATCTCAGCTGGTGCTGCTGAAGCTAAGCCACCAATACAGCTTATCAAAACCTCCATCTTTCCAGCGTTTGAAGTCAATGTTTTTGCGATGTTACTTATATCACCTGCCCCATGAGCAAATGAGCATGCTACAGTATAACTTTTACCGCTCAGTGTTTCACCCGGTTTCAAGTTCACCACTGCGACGATTGATGCGAGATGTAAATTGTACTGAAGATCGTAGATTCATACACTCCTGCGGTTTCTAAAAATACGCCATCATTTTTAATATGAAGTAATCCAAAATATAATTTACACAAACCAACATTATAGATAGACTACTCCAATGCGAAGGAAGGACGCGTTGTTTATATAGCATCGGACCCTTTTCGCAGCAATTGAACAATAATTAGGAATGAATGCAGATCACTTTTGTGCCTCACCTTATAGACTTGTCTGATGGGCCTGTTTCCAATCCAATTGAGCTGATCTTGAAGTGAGATAGTAGGATATTAGATAATTTGAAGGTGCTCTCACTTACCTGTGAAATACGCGTACGTATTAATGGCCATGTCTGTATGCCAAACCTTCGGGCATCTGATCCCTGGACCCATGATAATCTCAGAAGACATCGATTCAGTTGATATAGCGTAACATTCAGCGCATACAGGCGACCCGACCATCAAGGATTTTGTCAGGTGGTTAGTGCCTCAGGCCGCCATTGCCGGGTACCTTTCCGATACCTTATCTCTCAACAGCAACCCCTCGTCCATTTACTTGCTAATGCCCTATGTAACGAATTAAGGTACTTCAATCCAAATTTTCCACCGGGGAAATCATACATACAATAGTGCCTTTCGCAGCCTGGTACCCCCCTCTGTTCTTCATGTCGCGTCCTAAGGTCCGGCCGGAGGATCGGAAGCGGTCATGCAAGGCATGTGTGTCATGCAAGACTTCCAATATAGGATGTGGCTGTCGATTGCCATGTGCGACATGTGTGAGACGAGGACAAAGTGCTGCATGCATCTATACAGGAACAGATCGTCGACGAACGCGACACAGCGAAGCCATGTCCAATCAGAGCGTCCAGTCGTCGGAAAACCTGTCTCCTGGTGTTAGTCACCTCGCAGATGCTTCTTCTCTCCATACACCGCCAGGGACTTTACCCACTGATGTGCAGTCAGTCGCTACCAGCTCTGGACGCAGTTGGAAATACTTTGTACTAGCTTCTTGACCATTTGGTGGTTCGACTAAGCAAAAGAGTATATGCTTGCAATCCATTTGCACAAACAGAAAGTTGATATTCAAACTAATGCTGACTCTAGTCCATATTTGCGAGACGTCCTCGTGGTTCATTCATTTTTTACGCAAGGCACTTAGATCATATGTCGGCCTGGTACCATTTACCGATGGTGATTGACACTCCATTAGGCTTGACGCAGAAATTACGCCGACAGGAGCGGCGGCGTTAGAGTCCTTTCCAAACGAAATCTACTCACTATTGGACTCTTATTTTGAAGCTGTGCGAACCCCTGTTTCTATCAACTACATAATTGATTCGGTACGGCTAATTCAATCTTTAGTGCAGCAGCCTACTGGATCTATTCACAGCAGACGAAGTAGACCTACTCATCAGTTACATTCTGACTAACGGACAAGCCTCATCACCGCCATTGATTACCGAGATTGACGCAGCTTCTCTCTACACTGCTCTCGCTATTGGAGCTCAAGTGAGACCTTTGGACATCTTTCATCCCGAATTGAGCTGGACTATTTCTGCCGAGCACAACGAGTCGCCTTTGAGAACATGCTGACTAGTCAGAGCTTGAGCATGGTCCATTTATCTCTTCTTCTCGCCCTTGATATGATCGAGTCTCGTCGTTAGAAATACGGCTTCCATATATTTGGATATAGCTGCTAGGACAGCTATTGTGCTAAGGCTGCACAATCCCGCAAATTACCGAAATGTTGACATAGTGGAGTATAAGAAACGGCAGGCTTCTATTTTTTGAGCTTGTTTTTGAAATGCTAGGTCGCATCTAATGGATGGGATTATTGGGCTCCAGAATCAGAATATGGAATAGTCTTCGCAATGTCGATATTCTCTCAAGTTTCATCCTGGGAAAGCCACGGAATCTACCCACTACCTTATCGCATGAGAAAGACGACTATGCGCAGAGTCGGAGATTGATATGTCCTTGTATCTATCTAATATACTATCAACATAGTATCCTGCTTTGGCTTTCCAGAAGACTACTTTAAAATTGCCAATGATCCGACTCAGCCTGACTGCTTGACGCAGCTGCGACTGATTCATTACCCTCCTTTCGATAACGCTCAGGGTACGTGGTGAGCTGGTAGCCACACTGATATTGGCTGTCTCACTCTTCTATTCCAGTGCGATGGAGAAGACGGTTTTGAGATTTACCCTGGGCGTGAGAGTCATTCCAGTTTTGCGATGGGTGACGTGTTCACACTTTGCCTGCAGAGGCTGGTCCTATTGTAGTCAATATTGGCTATATGCTTAGTAAGAATTCTTTCCAATTATCAGGCAATACTTCATTCTCAGCCTAACGGTTGTTCTTTAGTGGCCTGGTCCGATGACCAATTAAAGTCCAATGTCCACCGAGTGCGCGCAAAGGACGTGGGTAAATCGCCATCCCTATATTCAATCGCATACTCTAACCCAGGGCGTCACAATAAGCATGGACTAGGTATTCTCATGCGTATTACAGGTAGGTGTCTTTATTTCAAAGGGTGTGTGTTTTGTTGACATCGGTACTTGTATTATGTCGCGTCATCCGAACCGTGTCACCGCCGCGCGTAAAGTAGAAATGGATACAATATTATTTTCGTTACTGTATAAGATTTCATCTACAATTTCATGCGTCTTCCGTGTTGCATATAGTCCTAAAGAAAGATTTGGCCAGGTGGTCTTCTCGCATTTCCATGTGAGGAGATTGATTAGGTACTCGGGATTAATCAATGAAGATGTATAAATAGATATGGTTGACCCCGAAGAAGAGCCCCTATACCTAGGTGCCAAGAGTAAACCCCAAATCCTTGGATCTTCGGTTGAATTATTGACATAGAATATTGCAGCCATCATCTTGGAACGTTGAATATGACTATGAGTCTTCTGCAGAACCATGTGGTGCTGCCTGAGACCCCGATGTCGATCGATCGCGATATGTCCAGCAAGATTCTACAAACGAAAACAGATAATCACCAGAGTTACGATTTAAAGCATTCAGTCAACAATGAGAGTTATGTAGATCAGCCGAACGGTGACCGGACGTTTAAACGAGATCAGCTACCTCTATTGCAATGAGGTCGTAGGCCAATTCGATTCACTTCCCGCGAGATAAACACTGCTGGGGATACCAACCTCTCGCGAATCGCAAATAAGTCCGACAGTCTGCGCTGCGAGGCTAATCAGCAGAATAGCCTCAACCAAGAGCGAAGAGAGACGCCTGAGAAAGGGGACAACCAGAGGAAAACCCGTGCGGAGGAGTCGATGGAAGACCAGATTTCACATCTTTTGCTTCATTTTCGTTATTCGACTAATTCATTTACCTTAAGTGCCAATTATACGTCTTGCTTTCTGGCATATGTGGCTTTGCGATCGTTGTAAATTGTATCCACAGCTCAGGAACGACTTTTGTCGCAGCCACTCTGTGAGGACTGTTCTTCCGTAGGAGTGACGAAGATATCTACACCCTGTGGCGTGGCACATAAACTTCCAGGCGTTGATTCCAATCTCCCCGACTGCACTACTCCAGTAATGCCGTCCCGCTGCGGCTGAGATTAGGCCCACCGGCGACTACTTAACCCGTCGACGTGCCAAAATTAAGCCAACCAACAACAGCCCCAGTGCATTGCCGTAATACTCTGCAAACTATTCCCCAAATACCTTAACGTTGGTCTGGTATCAAGGAGGTCCACTACAGCTGATTTCCAACGGGACAGAAGAAGGCGTGTTGTAGACTTGTTAGTTTTACCAACGAAGTACCCGTGGCACAATTCGCGGTCAGTTCTGAACGTTGATTGTGCCACTATTACACTTCTCCAACGACTGACATGTTTTCGAGGAAACACATAACACATGCTTACAGTGATTATACGTGATATTTACCACAATTTTAAAATGTCAGCCCTCCGAGAGCTATTGTGATCCTGGCAGGGTCATAAAGAACAAGCTGGGAGCTAAATTAGAAGCGACCAAAAGCCCCTGTTTTTTCCCAAGCCTCTCTGCACTCCCATTCGCCTGTTCGGGTCTAATTGACTTTCAGGTCCACCTGGCACCAACACCAAATGGCTCCACTTTTCTGGTCAGATAATAGTAGCGCATAGCTTCATTACAGTAGCTTGATAAAAACGGGGACAATTCAGGTCTTAGCATAGAATGGAGCACTTTGGAGGTAGCCAGAGAGCTATGTATGTACGTACCAGCCATGAGCTAGGCATGGCTTTGTTATTAGAACCAAAATAACTTGAAGCTATGACAAATCATAGCTAGCATGTTCAACGAAACTGGGAATGTAAATTAATAAGGGAGTTCTTCCACCTTTTCATTTTCCCGGTGTGCAAATACTGATAAACTATATTCTGCAGTCTGAGACCTGAAACTACGACATGAGTCTCGGTGCTTATGGCCTTACGGCCGCGGATCTACCTCAGGATCCCTATTATCCTCAAGAAACATCTGAAGGACCAAGTTTCTTAGATACCGGCGCCTGTGTATGCGTATTACAAGAAACACCCCTGCAGAATTCCAACAACGCAGTCTGGCATTGTATCGGAAACCAGACACAAAATGTATACCTTACAACGGGTGGAAAGTTCTTCACCCCGGTCAATGGTGGCACCACTATAGACGGAAATATCTACGATGACTCCAATGGACCGCAAACGAATGAGACGTTCGTATGGGATTCGGGCTCAAATTCACTTCAGAAGTTGGTAGGCGACGATGGTCTGACTCCTTACGACCTTGCTTGCACTGGTCAAAACCAAACTACGTTTTCGACGGCATTTTATCGAGCGAATCAAGAAATCGCAAACAACGAGACTGCGGTGGATGCTGCGCCGTGTTGGAGACCTGGAGCGATTCCGGTGCAGATACAGAACATTACAGAGTGGCAGTCGCAAGGATGTAACGAAGGTTTTCTGTGTATGCTCACTGAAATCAGCGCCTTGGATTTTCAAGCAATGCTAATCTTATCGTATAGGTGCCAACAACACTGCGAACTCTCTACCACAATATTGCCCGCCACTCGACGCTTGCCAATCGGTGCGACTGTCCTCAGCAACTTGTACCTTTGAAGGCAAGAATATTGGTATGGGTCCCTTTGAGCCAGTGATATGTCAGGGTGGTTACTATTGTCCGAAATCTGCGAACGGGATGGAAAAGATTCGTTGCCCAAGCGGTTCATACTGCCAACCCGGTGCCTCAACACCAACCCCATGTGCTGTCGGAAGCCACTGCCCGGAAGGCTCGTCCTATCAAGTTTTCTTCATACCTCTGGCCGTCCTGATCATTGTCGACGTCTTTTCTGTTATCGCCTTCCTATTCTGGAGATTTCGACAGCGCATCAGCAAGGCTAATAGAGAGCGGATCGGAATAATAAAACAAAGAGGTCTTGGTGGCATGTCTGCCAAAATCACCGGATACAAAGCCCTGGGCGACGAAAACGATAACCACGAAGACCAGGAAATGCTACGTCTAGATGCAACTTATATGCCGCGTCGCGCTGATACATTCAGTGGTCTGGAACTGGCTCTAGATATGAATCATTTGCAACACACAAACGGTCGTCTCACCGACAGCCAACTGCCGCCTCATGTCATGAAGTTTGTCGAGTCGATGCGCCGAGCAACCGATGCGACCGACTTTGGTTTGTCCTTTAGTTATTCCGACCTTAAATTTCATCCGAAGAAAAGTACCAGGCCCATTTTGCAAAATGTTACAGGTTCAATTGATCGAGGAACTCTTGCCGCAGTCATGGGAGGATCTGGTGCTGGAAAGTCAACTTTCGTCAATGTGCTGATGGGAAAGACCAACAATACCGATGGTATTGTGGCTGTGAACAATAGTCCAGGAAAATTAGGGCGCTACAAAAAAGTCATTGGATATGTGCCTCAAGATGATATTGTGCTTCCGGAATTGACGGTCTATGAGAATATTGTTCACTCCGCCAGATGCCGACTTCCTCGAGGATGGAAAGATGCTGATATCAAAGCCCACGCCGAATCCGTCATTGACTGTCTCGAATTATCTCACGTGCGAGATTCACAAGTTGGTAGTGTCGCAAAACCGATTATCAGTGGCGGACAGCGGAAACGTGTTAGCATTGGAATGGAATTGGCAGCAGCACCCATGGCAATCTTCTTGGATGAACCTACAAGTGGTCTTGATGCAACTTCAGCATCTTCCATGATGAAAACGTTGAAGGCCATCGCCCGTCTGGGTATTTCGGTCATTGTTATTATTCACCAGCCTCGTTCTGAGATTTTCGATTTATTCGACACTCTCATTCTGCTCGGTAATGGCCAGACCATTTACGAAGGGCCCCAAGTCGACGCAAAGCAGTACTTTGAAAATGTCGGCTTCCACTTTCCGGATTATACTAACCATGGCGACATAATCACAGACATTATTACTGGCAATGGCAGAGACTACAAGCCAAGCGGCGATATTTCAAAGGAAGCTCTGATCGACCATTGGTCTAGCTATCGTCGCAAGATGGGCGTAACGAATACCGACCGACATACCCTAACAGCATTGGGAAATACTGCCATGCGGAAAGCGATGGAAAACCGCGGGGCACTTAGAATTCAACAGGTCTGGCTTTGCCTGTGCCGGGCAATGCTTCAGCAATATCGTGCCATGTCCGCTTATTGGGCTGAAATGGGTCTGGCTACATTGGCTGGTTTTCTTCTTGGTCTGGCTCAGAATCCGAAGAAGGGAATCTTGTTCATAGGCACATACAAGAACTCATATAGCATCTTGTCGTCTGCAACAGATATTGCTTCAGCTCCAGAGTTGGCTCTCCTCATTGCCATTGCGATCGGTCTCGTAGCTGCTGCGCCTGGTGTGAAGGCATATTCCGAAGAAATGCTCTTACAGCGACGTGAAGCTGAGGCTGGTCATTCAAGAGTCGCTTACTTCGTAGCCAAGGTTATCTCATTGATACCTCGCATGTTCTTTGGCTGTTTACATTTCTCAACACCCTTGTTTCTCCTGTCAGTTCCGATCATCAATTGGGGAATTGCCTTCTCTGCAAACCTGCTTTACTTCTACTGCATTTATGGCCTTGCAAGTATCGTCAGCGCAATCGCCCGATGGGAAGATGCGCCCCTTTTCGCGACCATGGTCAGTCTCATCGTCGGTATTTTGTCTGGTGCGGCTCCTCCTTTGAGGAAAGTCGTGTCGTGGCATCTTGGGTGGTTATGGCGCGGATCTCCAGGTGTATGGCTCGCCGAACTGTATTTCGGTCGTTTAGTTTCGCCATTTGCGTATCTTTACGATGTTGACTTAGCCGCTCAGTTAACGGGATACCACCTGGACGGTCTGTGGTGGAACATGGCGATTTTGCTTCTCATCGGAACGATCTATAGAATCATCGCATTCTTTGGCATGCTCTTGACTCATCATTTCCGTAGATGATGTGTGTAACACAGGTGTTATTCTGTTACTAGCGGTATGATTTTCTGTACACTTTTGAAATGACAGCATAGCATACGTATTATATCATGATGAAATAATAAGTATTATAATAAGTGTATGTCAAGACTCGGTTCCATCTGAACTCCTCCGATTTCGAAATATCTTGCCTGGAATGTCGGGCTAAAATTGGCCGCTCGCGTCCTTAACCCTCCTTCCAATCTAGGCCAAGAATGTAATGTAATGCCTGTCCTTTCATATGCATATTTTGTGCCCCGATCATCGTCCCTTATCAGGCATTCATGGGCAAGCTATGTCTTGTATCCAATGAACACAATCAGATATGCCTTAGTAATAGTCCTAGGGCTTATCATTTACCTAATTTACCCCGCTGAGTCCACTGAATTTCCTGAATAGGTTGTCATACCCTAGCGCTCAAGTTCTTATCTATTTACCGTCAAGTGCAGATCTCAAGCCTGTGCAACCTCTATCTTTCGCGATGCGGTGCTCATGTGCTTCGTATTTAGATGTAGATAACGAATGACTCATTAATATATAAGATACATCAAAGCCCGGGTTTGAAATCCCTTTATCTTCTTCGAGTTTAAGGTGACGACTTTCTGTTTTGTATCTCGGAGAGCCCGTTCACCGGCAGCCCAAAATTCTTGTCTGAGAAGTATCACCATGTTGGACGAAATCGACATCCCCGGGACGGTCCACCTCGTCGACGTGGACCATACGATGCAAACTCGCCATGCGAGTAAGAACGAAGATATCGTTCTAGATCCAACACCATCGAGCGACCCGAACGATCCCCTCAACTGGTCTCCTCGTCGTAAACTATTGTCACTTATCTGCCAGAATCTGTAAGGTCATCTGAAAAATAAAAGCTTCACTTTATTACTAACGGAACATAGGTATACTTGGTTCACTGGTATTGCAGTGTCGACTGTTTACTCTGTCCTTGTCCCTCTCTCGGAGGCAACCGGAGTGTCTACTGATACCTTGAATCAAGGAACAGGGTACATGTTCTTGTTTCTGGGTTGGAGTTTATTATTCTGGCAGCCATTTTCTTTGCGATACGGCAAACGCCTCACGTTTTTGATTTCTATCCTTGGAGGAATTGTTAGTATGCCCCTCTTTGTAACCTGGAGAGCATATATAACTAACAAGTCTTTGAAGGGTACGTCAATCTGGAGGTAAGACGATCATTATTGAAAAATCTCGGTATCACGCTCACATGCATGAAGCGCATACGTTAAGACCAACGGCGAATGGATAGCCAAGTGCATCTTGATGGGCTTCTTTATTTCACCAATCGAAGCTCTTCCGGAACTCTGCGTCACTGACTTGGTGAGTGCGAAGCAATCGAGTCACACTTATTGAAGAAGGACGGCTAATATGATAAAGTATTTTACACATGAACGAGGTACATATATGGGCATTTATGCCTTCACCCTGGCCGGGAGCAATTACTTTGCTCCCGTGATATGCGGATTTATCGCTGAGTACCAGGGATGGAGATGGGTATTCTACTGGCCTGCTATCTTTCTAGCAGCAGCTTTTATCTTCTTAGCCTTGTTCATGGAGGAGACCAACTACAATCGCAATCAAGTGGCAGTATCTCTTGGAGGACATACGGTCGCAGAAAAATCAACTCCAACCCCTCAGGTGACCGAAGAAGGACAAATCGACAATAAGCCAAAGTCATTCGTTGGAAAAATGTCAATTGTGCAATCCAATCCAGGACAAAATATGTTCAAACATGCACTCCAGAGTCTGAGGTATCTGGGATGGCCGGTCATATTCTACGCAGGATTTTCATACGGATCATATCTAATCTGGTTCAACGTTCTCAATGCGACAGCGTCCATTATTCTTTCAGCTGCACCATACAATTTCTCATCTTCAATAGTTGGACTTAGCTATTTGTCGTGCTGTATAGGTGTTGTCATTGCATCCCTCATTTCGGGTAGGTTGAGTGATTGGTTGACCATCAAGCTTGCACGCCGTAACAATGGCATAATGGAAGCCGAGCATCGCTTGTGGCCATTTGCGATCTGTGTCATAACTGTACCAGCATCTCTCATACTGTGGGGTGTTGGAGCTCAGCACGGCGTGCATTGGTTTGGACTGATATTTGGTATGGGATCTCTTGCCTTTACATCGACAATGGGCATTACTTTGAGTGTCAACTATCTTATTGATAGTTATCATGATATCAGCACTGATGGAATTGTGACTGTTATTCTTGTCCGTAATACGATGTCATTCGCTATCTCATATGGGTAAGATCATCTCTGCCCATTTGGACGAAAAAAACACCACTGAATTATTATTTGCAGAATAACACCATGGTTGACAAATCTTGGATATCAAAACTGCTTCATCTCGGCAGCTTTTATAGGCATGGCTGCCTCGTTAGTTTTCCTGGTGATGATAAGATACGGAAAACCTTTGAGGATCAAAAGTGCTACTAAGTACTGGATGATGGTTAACCGTGATAATTCTCTCGAACGCAAATGATAGGAAGAGCGCAAAGGCTTGAATCTGCTGCTATTTACTTAAATATGTTGGGCTAGCAAGATTTGGTGATAATAGACACACACAAGGCAAACATTATGCAAGAAAAATTTGTCTACCTTATAAATTCCATTTCGGTACTACCTAGCTTCCAATACCACGGCAGTTTCATTTGTAATCGTGACTACAATCCATATTTATCATCTCAATTCGATTCTTCCTTCATCTAGATCACAGGAGATCAAGGAAGAGTAAACCCGCCATCTACCACAATATTCGAACCGGTCATGTAACTTGACGCATCAGATGCGCAGAAGAGGTAAACCTTGCAAGCAATTAAGTCAGCGAATGGTAATCGTTAGAAAGGTATGTTCTACACCTACACCCTTGAGTTCGTAGGGAGATGCAAATCGACGCGCCGGGATTTGGTCGCGCCATTTATCCAGAACCTCCTGAGATGCATATTCCATAATTTGTGTCTGGATATACCCAGGAGAGACGCAGTTCACTCGGCAGAAATCAACCCACTCAACCGCGAGAGATTTAGCTAGTTGGAGAACACCGGCTTTCGAGGCATTGTACTGCAGAGGCACGCAAAAATAGGATTAGCCGAGGTCAATCTCCCGTCTGGCGGAACGCTTTTGCTGTACGTATGATATGGTGAAACTTACAGCAGCCTGTCGTTGAGGAGTATTCACGAGTGTCGCACTGACGGATGCTGTGAAAACGACATTTCCAAAACCCTGGCGCTTGAAAATCCGTGCAGCAGCTTGAGCGGTGTAGAAAGCCCCGTTAACATTCACATTCATAATTTCCTGGAATTCTTCTGGTGTGTACTGTTCTGCAGCATGCTCTGAGCATATACCAGCGTTGGCTACAACTACATCGAGCTTGCCGAAATCATTAACGACTTGATCGATGGCAGCTGATATTTGTGCAGGAATGGTGACGTCGGCTTTGTAGGCACGGCATTGCTTTCCGAACTTTGAAGTAAAATCCGATGCTGTCTCGGGAGCTGTTGAAGTTGTACGATATAGGATTGCAACCTTCGAGAAATTAGCAAATCCTACGATATTCCTTCATTCCAACTCATAGTATACTTCAGCACCGGCCTCTGCATATGCAGTAGCCACGGCTAAACCAATTCCTCGCGCGCCTCCTGTAAATACTCTGCGATCAATATCTAGGTGGAAACCGCTCGCCGATAGTATGCTTACCCGTTACTGCGACAACCTTGCCGGTCAGGTCGAACAACTTTTGGATGGGGACTTCATTGGGTTTATGTAGAACCATTTTCAACGTGATGATTTCGATCGAATTGATATTCTAAATTTTCCTTGTACTGGTCCCAAATATCATCCTGGCAAGTGCCCTTATATACATCACTTTACAATCAAGTTATGCATCACCCCCCTTACACTCTATGGAGAATTTTCTAGAGTCTGCAAATCGTGTTGTGATGCTCCAGACTACGTTCCCGTCTCGCGGGCAGTACTTACCCGTCTCGGGACAACTAGGAAATCTGTTAAAAGCCATCGGAATATGTTAAACCCTCGTGACACCTTCTTGTAGAATATATTGGATTCCAGGAATTGTCATGAGTAACTTGAGGCCTTAATTTGGGGCTAATGGTTACTCAGACATACGCTGTGTTAGTCTCTGAACGCATGTGGAGTCTTTCTGATTCGTACCAACAATAGGAGTAACTATGGCTTGGTTTTTTACAAAGATCTACCGACTTTTTGGACTCACTAGTAGACGAGTCACGGATTTAAATTGGAAGCAGGTTTTCTATCCATGAAAAAATACCAATTGATAATATTGACTGTCGTGGAAGGGACAAGCTCCCTTCCGAGTAGCTGAAACAAGCCGGAGTTTGTGGTTATCGCAAACTAAATCTTGAAATTGAAACAATGACGAATCTTTGGATGTCAAAGCTTGTCAAAGGCTCGAAGTATCATGAAGAGTTACGGTGAATACCTTCCCCAACTGCTGTTCGACTCGGCCTTGTCATTCAACACTGCGTGAACGCTCACCGACTTCAAAACCTGCGAATCTCAACGATATTGCAAGATGTCTTGTCTTGTTGTTCATATCTAGCTCTCATCAGCAAGAATACAAATTAATTGGATTTGTTGCGTAGTCGAAGAATCGCAGGAATCCCGATAACAGACTGACACTATATTACTGATTTTTAGTGGTTGGAAATCGTATGGAATTCTCTGAATTGTGGAGTGAAATGACATGCAACCTGTTTATTATGGCCAAGCCTGAATGTCTCTATCAAATCAGCAAGAGACGCGCCTCACAAAGCCGCATTTTCTGATTCCGACCGTTGAGTGTTCGGAATGCTCGACACTGCGAGAAAATCAATCATTTTCTACTTGGAAGAGGCACCTTTTCCGACTGAAATGAGTTGAATATTCGAGGCACAAACTCCGGGCCTCGGCAACCTGTGTACTCATTCTCAGACTGTGCCCACTGCTAAGAAAATGTACTACGTACTATCGCCCCGGTGGCCCCGCAAAGAAGCCACGCTACTGGAAGCTCACTTAAGGGGCAAGTGAGCACGAGTGTCTTTTTTTCCCTGAATCTCAAGTCTATTGCAAGCTTCTGATCGGTTTTCACAGACTGATTGTCTTCTCGCTGTGGTCCAGCTTTGTTGATACTAGGTTTCTGGTTCTTCAGATGTAAGGAAAAATCGGGCTGGATGACACCTTTGAACATTTGATCCCAATTCTTCGGCGGGGAACCAAACGCCCAGATCTAAAGCGAAACGCGTAATCTCAATCTTCTAGAACTGATCTAGAGCGAGTTTCATGACGAACAAAGGCTAAGCGCCCGCAAAAAGGGGCACCGACAGCGGTTCGAGTTTCCCGTAGAACCCGTTTGTTTTATCCAGCGAAAGCAAAGCGTTACACAATTTTGGTCTGAGTATTGCCAAGTGATTTTTTGGCGTGGAGATCATGTCAGAAAAGACTGAGATTTACCGGAAACCCAGAGATCTGTATTTCTATTGGATCCGTTGCCTTAATATGGCCCACTCGATTACTGATTTTGTCGTTTTTATGAATAGCTGCTCTATAACTAGCCGTTTTTCGATTGGATCAGGGGCCATACGACAAATACCTCAACATCATGTATGTAGCTAGCGCCAGATTGACAGTGAAGTGGGATGCCCCGGGGAGATTCAGGAAACATAATCTAATCATTTTGATCATACAATTTTCGAGGATAATATATTCGACCTCATTGATTTCAGACTTAACAGAATTCTAGCGAAGTGTTGTACAACTCACTCACTCACTCAACACTCCCACATCGTTACCTGATCGGCGCTTTTGGCATATGGCGAATAACGAAACCGGGTGCCAGAATGTCATATCGGATACACAGAACGACCATGATCAAGCTTCCCTTGGGCTGAATGTGCCGTTTCGGTACGAAACAAGAGTCAGTGAAGTCCGCGACCACATGATTTGTCTATTAGATTGATGTTGTCCAACTAACTTTGGATCTTTGGGGAAATAAAGGATATTACAAATTCGAGGTTTTTATCAGTTTCCACGATATATTATTGGGTATCCGTACTGAGTGATAAAAAGCAGAAATGAGGACATGGATCGACCTGATACTTCCCACAAAACACGTAAGTAGTCATACATGGACCTTCAGGGTTTCATAAGCTTTACCAAAGCTAATCACGCATACAAAGAACGAGTACGGCTATATTTCCATAATATATGGCCAAAACCATCTGTCGAATATAAATCAGTCAACTACAAGAGTCTCAACTTAGATGGAGACACATTATCGTCTCCAATTACTCCAAATTATGATCTTCTACCTAAGCCACCTCGGAGCTTCACAGCACGCCTCTTTGAACTTTTTGGGGTAGTATCGCATACCATTATTTCAAATTATCGGACAAGTCTCGCACTAGCAATTGTGCCCGTCGCAATCGTTCTGGGGTTCATAGACACTATTCACCCCGGCGTGATTTTTACGATGAATCTCATGGCAGTGTTCCCATTATCGATCGTCCTTACGGCCGCAACGGAGACACTGACTTCTGATATGGGAGTGATACCAGGGGCTCTATTGAATATGAGCTGTGGAAACCTGGCCGAGATTATCATCTTGTATGCTATCCCACGGTAAATGCCGCTACGCATGATGCTAACATGGAAGCAGAATGTGAGAACCCATAACTGATCGATAATGTGGACCTCTTTTGATATAAGTTTTTTGTGATGATAACCAACGCTTTTAAACAGCATGACACTATCTGAGGGGCATGTACGAGTCGTACAATCATCTTTGATCGGATCGATCTTAGTAAATTTGCTTCTCGTACTTGGTCTTTCCATTGTCATAGGAGGGATCAACCACAAGGAGCAAGTATATGACACCACAACCACTCATCTATTCGTCAGTTTGATGAACTTGACGGTCTTCAGTCTCGTGATTCCAGTGAGTAATATGTGCACGTCCTTCTGCCTTGAACCACTCTGATCAGGATCAATAGACTGCATTTTATGGAGCATTTCAGGACAAGACGACAACAGATTATGCGGTCATGGTCTTTAGCAGAGCGATTTCAATTGCTCTCTTTTTCGTCTACATACTGTACTTGGTCTTTCAACTGAAAACTCATACACACTTGTTTCGCATGACACAGTCGTCAATGACCAAGGACATTGAATTAGAAGACGCGTGTGTTATGGGAAACGATGGTATGCAACTTGATAGTATTCAGATTATTGAAGCTAATCGCTCGCAGCAGCTGAAGCTTCAGGTAGATCTAAGGACCCCTCAATAACCATCAATGACCATGACAGCGTCTCAGATGTGACTTCGACATCCGGTGACTTTCCATTACCTACTCCTTCTGTGTCCGGATGTATGTCTGCCGAAGTTCCTCTTTTAGACATGGAGTCTAATATTGGAGACCATTCCGTTTCCGATCTCGACTTCACTGCCCGCACCCCGAATGGCGGCATGAAAAGAATTAAAGCTGTTGCAATATTAATCATATCGACTGGTCTCATCAGCATCTGTGCCAATGCTATCGTATCTAGCTTTGGGGCTCTGAATGAAAATGGCATTCTTCGCCAGTCCTTCGTAGGACTCATTATTCTTCCAGTCGTTGGGAATGTCGCTGAGATCTTGGCTGCATCTTTGGTCGCAGCGAGAGACGAAATGGGTTTAGCTATCAATATCGCCGTTGGATCTGCAATACAAATTGGATTGCTAATGACGCCACTCACTGTGATGGTAGGATGGATCATTCAACAAGATATGACCCTTCATTTTGATATGTTCGAAACAGCAACAATGATAACTACGACACTGATTGTTAGTTTCATGATTCTTCGTGGGAAGACCAATTATTTTGAAGGAGCAATTATGCTTGTTTGTTTCTTTGGGATTACGTGAGTGACAAATGTCGAGAATGTGCTTCTTCCGGTTGGCTGATATATTTCACAGAGTCGGAGCTTACCTATTGCCAGATCAAGTATAGCGACATAATCGTATTCAAGAATAGTGCATGGAAGGAATTCATGGATGATAATCATGCATGTAATAGGCTCAATGCTATGTACACAAGTCCCATTCCTTTGGGACAATTACGTTACACGCCAATACGTGCAAACTGAACCAGAGAATACTTGACATAAAGATGATTTGCGTTCTTGAAACAAATTCCTAACCCATTTATAGCATTAGCCATGTGGGAAATGAACGATTTCAATAGCTGTGTGCTTATAATTTCTACCCTGCTAAATACTTTCAATCAAGCTCAACGACCAACTTGGTTCCACTAACCCCCTGCTTGAGCTCGTCCAGCGCCTTGTCAATAGCTTTTAGGCCTTTCCCGACAACCTTCAGGCGAGGACTAGGAATATATTCCTTCTTGGCGAGTCTTTCCGTCAACCATTCAGTGAACACCCAGTGGAAATAATCGTAGGATTCTTTTGCCTCCTTCGGGGGATGAAGAAAGTTGACTACAACGCCGTCTATCTTCTTGGCATCCGGCGGTATTATTGGTGCTGAGCCAATCTTTGCAATGTCGTCGCCTCTAAGTTGGTTGAGCAATTCAGAAACGAAGTCAAGGTTTCCTTTACCTAAGAAGCAATGATGTAGCGCTATATGATCCTGGCTCCGGGAATTCGCTATCTCCGACACTACATTGTTGGATTTGTAATCAAAAACTCGGTCAGCTCCAATCTTTTGCAGGTATTCGTGATTATGAGGGCTTGCGGTGGCATAGACATAGAAGCCCATTGACTTGGCGCTCTGGACCGCAGCTGTGCCGACACTGGTAGACGCTCCCCAAACCAGCATACCTTGTTTATCACCGGGCGAGTATTTAGTGTTGCGTGGCATCCCGAATCCATACCAGGCCGACATCGCTACAGAGACTGACATTGGCAAGATAGATCCCTCAGCAAAGCTTATAAAATCTGGCAGCAAAGCCACTCTTTCAACGCCCACTAGCACAAACTGCTGAAAAGATCCGAAGTCGGCCGCGCTCTTGTGAAAGTAACCTGAAGCATAAGCTGCTACCCTGCTGCCAGGCTGAGGTATGTTTGATGGTGTATCTGGGCCGACGCTAACCACAATTCCCGCAATATCTGATCCGAGAACTGTAGGAAAGGCTTGAATGAGGGCGCCGACGTCTCTCTGAAAATGATCGACGGGGTTCATAGCAATGGCCTTGACTTCTATGAGCATCTGTCCGGAGCTAGGTTGAGGTGTGGTTCGGGTAATCAGCGCATGAGCTGCGCCTTTTTCAGAGATTACCAAAGCCTGGTGTTGCTTTGAAGTCATCTTTGCTGCAGCGTGTATAAAGTGCTGGGGTACAGCCCACGGAGCCTGTTGTGTGAAGAGATGGCTAAATTGGCTCGGAAGTGATAGCTCGGCAGTTGAAATGTTGCATTCTCAATGGCAATGAAAAGTTACATACTTATACCCTTTTTAAAATTTCCTATATATTAAAGCACAATATGCTCACTGAGATTATTGTTCAGGATTTCGGGGTAAGGGCTATTTTTCAGGTAAACCCCGCCCGGCATATTCTTAAGTCCGGTAACAAACTTACAAAGCGAAAGGCAAATTCATCTTCACAAGCCGATGTGGATCTTGTCAATTGTAAGAAAATTCGGTGGGTTGAAATATGCTATGGTTGCTGATTTTTCGTAGACTGGAATGGGTATTCCGCTGAACAATCGGGCCTGATTGAAGGCGAGGATTTAGAGCAAGCTTCCTCCAGAGACTGATCGTATAGATTAAGGACTAAGACCTTTAATATGGAATTTTAAACCTCGATGACTCTCACATTCGACCTGGCTGATTACTTTGAGTATGTCGTAATGTCATATATTAGAGTCCGTCAACGTTTTAAGACCTTTCTATCTATTTGAGTTCATCCCATCGCTAGGCACTTGCGTACTCCAACCCACATAATAGACGTCAGCACATTCTGAGGATCTTGATCAGAATAAGAAGCCTCGCACGAGCTTAGGAACATGATCGGTTAGCCGAAGATAAGCAGTCGGTCGCGCTCACTATTTGAGCGTAGATAAGACCCAACATCGTTTTTTGTTTTTCCAGATATGAGGCTATTACCATAAAATGCCTTCATACCATTGATTTGGTCAATTGCCGGTTTGACGAAGATGAGAAGAGGGGTACAAGCGTGTGGAGCGGTGGACTAGTCGGGGTTCTCCCCGAATAGCAGATAGGATTTGCACAGCGCTATATACAGCTGTCCAACTTTGAGGGGCTCCACATGTATTTACTACAGACGTATTTTGAAAAGTAAGCAGCGCAACTATCTCCTCTACCGCGCCGGGAACAGAATTCCGAAGCGGGCCGGTGGATTTATTTGTGTTATTTTTCACTGTTATAATACATAGTCCACCAATAACCTCGAATCTATCCGATTAGAGGGCATTTAGGATCGAAATTCACATACAATGGCGGATAACCTGGTCACATTCCAACCTGAGGAAGGGAAAATCAGTTTCAGTTTAGCTGAAGGCTGCATCCTCCTAGACCGCGATGATTTTCCAGGCGTGCATATCGCAGCATCTTTTTTGTCAAAGGACTTTGAGATGGTCACTGGATCACCGCTATCGTTAACCACGTACGAAGGAAGCCTTACAGAAGCCGAGGACAAGAACTGTATAATTGTGGGCAGTATAGATTCGTCCCGCCTGATCCAGACTCTGATTCACAACGGAAAGTTGAACGTTGATGAGATCCAAGGATGCTGGGAATCCTTCGTGATGACCGTGATTGATAATCCTATGAGCAATGTGAAGAAATCACTGGTAATTGCAGGAAGTGACAAACGAGGAACGATTTATGGTGTTTACACGCTGTCTGAACAGATTGGGGTTTCTCCGTTAGCTTTCATAGACTCATGTTCTGAGCATAACTAATCATCGGGGCAGATGGTACTGGTGGGCAGATGTCGTTCCGACGAAGCATCCTGACATCTTCATCCAGTCCGGACGAGTACGATGTGGTCCACCCAGCGTCAAGTACCGCGGAATATTTATCAACGACGAAGCACCCTCGCTGACTGGATGGGTTTTGGAAAAGTTCGGTCCAAAGTACAATGTGGAATTCTATAAAAAGGTATTTGAGCTGTTACTGCGACTTAAAGCGAATTTCATGTGGCCTGCAATGTGGCCAGGCTATCCAAATCCGGGGAATAGTTTTTTTGCCGACGACTCTTTGAACCAAAAGACGGCGAACGAATGGGGAATTGTTGTGTCCACGTCTCATCATGAACCGATGCAACGCGCGATGGCGGAATGGTTTGCGGAGAATGCAGAAGGAAGCTGGTCGTGGATTAAGAGTCGAGAAAAGATTCAGGAATATTTCAAAGATGGTGCGAAACGAGCCCACGACTATGAGTCATATATTACTCTAGGTATGAGAGGAGATGGAGATAGGGCAATGGCCGTGGACGATCCCCCAACCGTGCTCCGAGAGATACTTGAATTTCAGAGATCAGTTATCAACGATGTTTATGGAGCCCCGGACAAGCCGAACCGTGAGTTTATGGTAACACACAAGGTCTTCATGCAACATCTGACTTTCAACCGCAGAGCTACTAGCGTTGTACAAAGAAGTGCAGGAGTATTTCGAAAATGGTCTTGTTGTCCCAGACGATGTGACTCTCTTATTCGCCGATGACAACTTCGGCAGTATCCGACGCCTGCCAGTCAGGACGGAAGAAAATCGTTCTGGGCGAGCTGGGGTAGGATCAAATTACTTATGCTTCTTACTATTGTAAACTTACACAATGGCAGATATACTTTCATCTCGAGTACGTGGGCGAGCCGCGAAGCTATAAGTGGATTAACAGTAATTCTTGCGTCAGAACTCCTTGTGCTTTGAAGAAATCCCATGTTAGAATGCTAAGGATTTATTATAGGGGAAAATCTGGCAACAGCTACGCCTGGCTCATTGTCGGGGTGCAGATCAAATCTGGGTCTTTAACGTCGGCGATATCAAACCCCTCGAACTTCCTATCACTTTTGCGATGCAGATGGCTTGGAATATTGAATCAATTCCAATGGAAAATTTCCAGTCTTTTTTCCAGTCATTCTCTCGTCTCAACTTTCCTACTTCAATTTCCTGCAAGAGTGCTCAGCTTCTTTATCATATCGACCGTCTGTTAGCGCTGCGGAAACACGAGCATATTGAACAGGATACCTTCTCTATTCTGAATTATAACGAAGCCGAAAATATTTTGGATGCTTGGGAAATACTTGCAAAGCAGGCCGAAGAATTATATAATGGGTTGGAAGATCAGGAACGCGCTGCCTTTTTTGAACTCGTCCTGCATCCTATTAGAGCTTCATCTATATATACAAAACTTCGAGTGAGCCAGGCAAAAAATAGGTTGTTCGGTCTACAAAGACGTAATGCAACGAACCAAGTTGCCCAGAAAGTGCTCGACCTCTTCGATGCCGATTTTGATCTCAGTGACGAATATCACTCACTTTTGGGTGGAAAATGGAACCATATGCTGCGCCAACCACATTATGGATACCGCGAAACATGGCATGCGCCATCTAGAGATATGATTGATGGTATTTGCTACGTCCAGACCCGACAGGATTCGAATCCCATTGTCGGACATATGGGAGTCGCGGTTGAGGGCAAGCGAGGAACCAGGCCAGGTCTGACTAATGAAGAATCTGATAGAACTCATCCTTCGCGGGGTGACCTGATACCTGGATTAACACTGCCTCCACTAGAGACCTTCGGTCAGAAGACGCGCTACTTTGAGATTTTTCGCCGCGGAACTGCCCCGTTTACCTGGAAAGTGTGTCTCCCACATGACTGGATCAAGGCTAAGCCCAGTTCTGGAACCCTGGATAACAACACAAATGATGCTAGAGTATATATTACAGTGGATTGGAACTGTGCACCCCCGCAATTCGATGAAATAGTGCAAATAGCCATATCGTCCTCTGTGGGCGACTATGAGCATGTCCACCTTCCAGTGATCCGTCGCAAAATTCCCGTCGAATCTTTTACGGGATTTGTTGAGAGCGATGGATGTATCACGATACCCGGAACTCGTTTTTTGCGTCCTGTGGAATGCTCCCGATATCACATTATTCCATTCTTGGGTCGAACGGAGTATGGAGCCGTTGAGAGAAGTAACGTGGAGAATTCATCTACTGCTGGTTTGCATTTTCTTGAGTACGATTTTTACGTTTTCTCCAACTGGACACAATTTCCGAAGCTTGTTTTATACTTCACCACAACTCTAGACACGGATACCACTGATCCTCTCAGATATGAAGTAATGGTTGACAAGACAAGCTACGGTGAACTACGCCTGATGGAAGAGGCACCGAAAATAGGGGACCTCCCACCAGGATGGAATCAAGCTGTTCAAGATTGTGTTTGGACAAGGACTCTGGACTTACACCAAATGCTCCAGAGTGGAAGGCATGTTGTCAAAATTCGTCTTTGTAACCAAAACTTGCTGCTGGAGAAAATAGTGGTGGACTTTGGGGGATTGAGAGAGAGTTACTTGGGTCCGCCACCGAGCACATTTGTGAAAAATGGTCGTGTGCATTCGTGATCAGCGCCCCCTATTTGAAAATATTCCTTGTCTATCATCAATATCTAAAACATAGGGACTTAATTCCTTAGAAATAGAAATTCGCAAAAAAAAAAAAAAACATAGGCACAGCCAGGGAGTTAAAGGGCGTGAACGCTCACACAACCACTCACAAACCGGGGATCATACTTGTCAACTAAAGAAGTAAACGAGAAATTATACTAAACATAGGCGATAGGTGGCAACTTGAAATGGCGCTAGATCAATCTTGAACTGTCCATTATTGAAAGCAACCTCCTCTTCATTATCCTCAAGTAGATTGGTTTTGTAAACTTTGCTCACCGGCAATTTCGTCACTACGAATCCTCTCGAGCGTCCGCCTAGAGCCTCGTAGATACGGATTATCACGCTCCTCCCCTTGGTGGCTGGCAATTCGTCGCTTATAATATCCTCATCGTCTTCTCCACGTTTAATAGTATCGAGCACGAGACTGTCATCGCCCTTCAAGAAAATTGGAAATCCATTGGTCAAGGGCCCCACCTCCGATTTGGCGACGAGTAATTTCAGAGGGTTGTTGAAAGCATAAGCTGTACGTACTGTGTCAGCGCTGAGACCGCCACGGTGTGGCATTATAGCCCAACGGATATGATGCCAGCCCATATCGGCAGTGTCATCAGGTGCCTTGGGAGACCGCAAAAGAGATAGCCGCATTGTATTTCCGACTGTTGCAAAGCCGTATTTGCTGTCATTAATAATGGACACGCCGTAGTTGAGCTCGGACAGATCGGCGAATTTATGGCAGCAGACTTCGAATTTGGCCATATCCCAGCTAGAAGATCTGTTAGCACAACAGAAGAGAAGAAGCGATCGAGAAAATAGGAATTACATACGATGTGTTATAATGTGTAGGTCTTTTTATAATTCCATACTGCGTCTCATAAGCGGCCTCTGTGTTGCGAATGTCTACTGGAAATTCCACTTTAAGGAATTTCATGCTCTCATGCCAGTCAACATCAGCCGAGCATTCGACGTAGGAATTTTGCCCAGCAAAGGCAGCAGACAAGGACACAGTCGACTTTATTGAACTGCTATCATTGATCCTGATTTCAGTGACAACACTCACTCTGTGCGAGCTGTTCTCCGCAATCCTTGTGTTCCCACAGGGCAACCGTTGTCGCGTCTCGAGGTGATAAACTTCAACGTCCCATGCTTGCCAGTATATTGGTTTATCGTCAAAAATGACGAACTGATTGGCCTTTGCGCCACTGGGTATTATTTCACGATCGGCTTGTCGGTCGTATAGAGACGTGATGCAGCCGTTCTCCACTGTCGCGGAGAGTTGGTCATTCTGGAGCTGGAACACATTCTTTGATGTCTCTAGAATAGTGACTAGAGGTTTAACATCTGCCAAAGCATATTTTTTAACCGATAATATGTTTTTATTGCCAGAAGCAACCGCCAATTCTGAATCTGGAAGCCGGATAACTTCATTGCGTGACCACGGTAGCGTGTTGAGAGCGATGACACTATTGGCTTCATAGCTACTTTCTTTTAAGGCTTCAAGGCCAAGAACTTCATATGCTTCATTCAAAAGAGTGTTTCCGGTGGCGAACACTTTATCATAGACCTATATGCTGTGCTTAGTTACAAGACGCACAATAAGAATTGAATACTTCACTCACTTTCTCCGAGTCATCATAGCACATTTTGATTGAAGTGCCGGGTAAACAGTCGTGGAACTGGCACAAAAGCACACTCGTCCACATGTCATCAAGTTCCTTCTTCGGGTATATGTATGTGGGATCTGAAACTGAAGCAATCGTAGCAAGCAGCTCGATATCACGTAGTAAAAATTCAGATTTGCGATTATTCAGCTTGCTTTTAGACTGTGTCGTGTAAACACCGCGATGTAGTTCGAAATAAAGCTCACCATGCCAAGTGACTAGGCTGTCTGCCTTTTTTTCAAGACCATCGAAGAATTCGTCGACTGACTTTCCAAGGTGCACTCTGGGGAGCAGACCTACTGTATCAGCAACGCCTCGGCATCTTCTTAGTCGCTCAATATGTTGCCAAGTTGGGCCGCCGCCACCGTCCCCTTTCCCGAAAGCCATTAAGGAGGTATGATCCTGGTCCATCGAAAGATGTTTCGATACACTCTTCTTCACATCGGCAACAGTCCCTTCGGCTGTGTACGTTCGGACTGGAGGCATGTGACTGATAACCTGGCTACCATCGAGTGCGACCCAATTGAATGTCGTATGAGGAAACTCATTAATATTATTGAAGCAGATTTTCTGCGTCAAGAAGCGGTTCATGCCGGCCTGTCGGGACAATTGTGGCAGCTGGGCGGCGAATCCAAATGTATCTGGAAGCCAGAGAGTTGTGCTACGAGCTCCAAAATTGCTTTCAAAGAACCTCTGGCCATAGAGGAACTGTCGAACAAGCGATTCACCACTGGGCAAATTGGTATCGTGTTCAACCCAGCAACCTCCAATCGGATGGAATTTCCCATCTGCAACCTTTGCCTTAACGCGATCCCAGGCGTGGGGGTATTCTTCCTTGAGCCACTTAAACTGTTGCGCTTGGGAGCAGGCAAATCGCAATTCGGGATATCGTTCCATCAGATCACACTGATTGAGCCACGAGCGTGCAATCTTTCTTTTTGTTTCAGCCCAGGGCCACAGCCAGCAAGTATCGATATGGCAGTGGCCGATCGCGAATACATCTATCTCTTCAGAGCCATCTTGTGGAAAAAGTTCAGCGGAGTTGATGTTAGGGCCAAGAAATTCTTGAGCAATACGGCGACATTCATGGATGGAATCTCTGTTGTGCGCTTGGAAAGTGTTCATAATTCTTGTGGCTACAGCCAGCGCCTTGTGCTGCTGCCATGAATCTTCTGGAAACTCTGTCGCAGCATCACAGATGGCGACAATATCCATATGAAGCATACGGGCCTGGAAGTCGACGACCACTATTTCTGCTTTGGAGAGTTCAAAGTACTTGTCCGGATCGGGCGGTTGGATGGAGTCCCCTCCAGCGTTGTTCTTGAAAATTGGTCGACCGGGTCCATTTCCAAACATACCATTACATGCCATCTCGATGTAGATAAGATGCTCTTCTCCGTCCTTGAATGAGTCTGGGATGATCCACTCCACACGCTCGCCTCGACCGGTAAGCCCTTGGAGTGGAAGTCCGTTATTGGTCCATACCGTGGCTTCATTTTCACAATCCCAGTGCAGCTCAATGTTATCTTTCCCACATACTTCTCGAGGGATAGTAAGAAAGACTTTAAACCAGTGCGTCGACCAGGATGGGCCAAACTTGTCACCTACTTTGGCGTCTCGAAACGAGTTTGACGAGTCACTTGCCTCTCTGAAGCTCGGGCGTGACAGTCCTGGAGCATCCCACACAGAAAGTTTCACATGCGGCGCGCCCGAGTAAACAGCCTCATTCAGTAAACTGTGAAAGGTGATGAGTATTCGCTCGCAATTTTCGCGTCAAACCAAGGCAAACTCCGAAACTAGTCATACCTTAAAAGGTTGACCTTCTCCCATTGTCCAGGAGCGTAAAAGTTGGTAATCCTATTTTTGTCCAGTCGCGGTATCCGCTTCCCAATTGGAGCCGCTGCACGCAAAGGGTATGAGCCTAAGGGCCCTGCGACTGGCATTGTCTTGTCCATACACATACTGAAAATAGAATGACAAAGGCGGCTTCGGTTTCCAAAATGAAATGTCGGAATGGTTTTAGGTCGGCAAATAGCCAGCTCTGTCGGCCAAGAAATAGCGAATCCGGCAGGATAAATTCATCGGAATCAGTTTTCCGATCATGTCGGCATTAGCCGCTCTAGCAATAAGTATTTTGACGCTGTCTTGCTCATTGGCTCGTTTGCAGTACGGCGGGTTTCCCCCAACCTCCTCACCGTATTTCTCCATCAATAAGATTCTCGCGGGGTGCACTATGGGGACCCCGCATTCTAGAGGAACGGAGAATGAGAGTACGGACTTGCCGAGTAATTCGCACATAGATAAGGCTGCATGTTCCCCTGCTTAGATCAAGTCTGGGCACTCGTATTCCAGCCCAACCACATTCTGACAGCCCCGACTGACAGCTCAAGCCATGGCGAAGACGGACGAGATTAACGAGGCAGCGGCACCGGCCGTTGATCAGATGGAGCTGGTGAAAGACCACATGAACTATGATCTAGTCGACAAGGAAGTCGCCCAGTATGCTAACGAGGTTATTGTCGAAATCGACGATGAGACGAATAAACGGCTCAAGAAGCTGATTGACAAGCGCATCATGGCCGTGATGATTGTGACCTACTTGATCCAGACACTGGACAAGGGAACTCTGTCATATGCTTCAATCATGGGTATTCAAACAGATCTTCACTTGCATGGCCAGCAGGTAAGCATCGGTAGCAATAACAATTCGAACAGCAACGAACATTGACAACAAGGTAGTACTCGTGGTTGACGACCATTCTGTACCTTATTATCCTGACTGTGGAATATCCGGTACGCAATCAACGCAGTCAAGTCTGAACATTCGGACACGCTAAAGATGTTAAACTTAGGAAAACTGGATCATCCAGAGAGTCCCCTTGGGGAAGTGGATGGCAATCAACATCACGCTCTGGGGTATCACCCTCGCCCTGCAAGCCGCCATGACTAATTTCCAAGGAATTATTGCGCTACGGGCCTTCCTCGGCGTTTTTGAAGCTGCCACTCAGCCGACATTCACCCTGTTGTCGGGCATGTGGTATACTCGTGAAGAACAAGCTGGAGCCGTCACATTTTGGTGTGTAACCATCGCTTTATTTGTATCTGTACTTAATATAGTAGTTGACGCTCGAACAGGTTCATGATGAACGGTGTAAACCAGATTGTCGGCGGTTTCCTCGCTTTCTGTTTCTCTCATGTGCCAAAGACTGCCCCGCTCAAGTCCTGGCAGGCTCTTTTCATTACCTATGGCATCTTAACTGTGTTCTGGGGAATATTTGTTGGCTGGTGGATGCCGGACTCTCCGATGAAGGCTCACTGTTTCAGCGAAGAAGATAAGCGACTAATGGTGGAGCGAGTGCGTAAAAATCGCACAGGTTTGCAGAACCGCAAATTTCGCAAGGATCAGCTGTGGGACGCCTTTACTGACCCGCAAGGTGAGAACGACTTGTTCCATTAAATCTTTCTTAAACGAATACTGACAGTTTTACAGTCTATGCGATCGCTCTCATTCAGCTGTTCCTCACAATCCCGTCTGGCGGCCTCGGTGCCTTCAACAATATCATCGTCTCCTCCTTCGGCTTTTCAACATGGCAAGTCCAGCTTTTGCAGATGGTCACTGGTGTGGTTCAAGTCATCAGCATGCTCTCGGCTGTGTGGGTTGACGGTCGTTCCAAACAAACCATCTTTGCCATGATGGCATCTGTTCTCCCCACGATCGCTGGCGTCATCGTTCTCTTGACTGTTCCATTTGAGCACAGTAAGCGCATCGGTTTGCTGTTTGCCTACTACATCATCACTGCATACTGGGGCTGCGCCGGGCTTGCTCTTTCTCTCGTAACACGCAATATTGCTGGTCAGACGAAGAAGAGCGTTGTAATTGCAATCAACTTCGTTTTTTGGGCTGTTGGTAACGCAATTGGCCCACAGACATATCGGACTAACGAAGCACCACGATATTTCGTTGCTATTTCAATCGTACTTGGGTGCTTTGTACTTTTGGAGGTTGTCTTGCTGTCGCTCCGGACCTACTATAAGTACCAGAACAAGAAACGAGACAAACTTGTAGAGCGTGGAGAGGTAGTGGCAGATACGGCCTATGCACACTCTTTTGAAGACATTACTGATCGGGTAAGTTTTTGGTTCCGGCACAACTCTTGAACTGTGTGTTTGCGAGTACTGATTGAACTTTTAGCAAAATGTGCATTTTCGGTACATCTATTGAGTCGACAAGATGAGATTTTTAAGAAACGGTACACCAATGGCTCGAACAATGAAAATGCCCGCATCCTGCAATCTATTGAACAGAAAAACACTGGCATGGCTCCGAGGATATCAAAGGACGATATATGTGCTGGTATAACTAGTGGACAATATCTTTTTACAAATTATTTTCATCAGTATAAAAAAAATATCAAAACATTTCGTCAATTCAAAAGTGAGCATCACAGCTCCGGGTAGAGGGAATATGAAACTCGAAAATTTATGATCATCTGGAGAGTTGATGTATTGATCTATAGTAGACATATTTACGGTGAACTGTCCAAACAGATCTATGGAAGCTGTTCGACTTGATCAAGCATTTCGGCAGATAGCAGCTTGTACCACAATTGATCATTCTATTAGTTTGAAGTACGAAACAATGTCTACTTCGCGGCTGCAACTGGATGCCTTGAGCATTCAATTTTTTTTCTCACCGGAAACCATGTCCCGTGAGGCGTTATTCGAATGATTTAATGAACCTTAATGCTGGCGCAAAGAAAACTTACACTGCTCAAGTTTCGGTATTCGGCCGGGCTTGCGTATTCGCAAGGTTTTTGCGCGAGTCATGTAGCTCATGATCGTTGGGAAATTCCAGTTCTTTTTCCCATTCGGAATCATAATTCCAACAGGCGAGGATAAGACACCGCTAAAGTCGTACGCAAATTTCAAGCCATCTAAGCAAGGCTGTTACACTTCTTTTGGTGATATTTTCCAGCAAAGTACTTGACTATGTCCGACTTACTACATGGAGATACTGAGAATCGCCGGGTATCTGAATTCAAATCTCCCTTTGTATTATGAAATAGATGTCTAGCACGTAAAACATATTGTTTATGGCACGTTGTAGCCCGCGTTAGGACGGGCTGCCAGACCAATGCTTCCAATTTCGAGTCGAACAAGGGCTCAAGAAGTGCTTTTGTTATGACTGGTTTTGTGGGGATGTAGCAACAATCTGATTCCAAAGTTGGTCACTAAGGACCGAGAAACATCAATTTGGGCCTTTTAACTATGCTCCCAGAAAAATACGCCCTGTTAGCAGAGCTCCCTTTTGACGTATATCTTAGATTCAACCGGGATAACCCTAATGCCACTTTCACAAACATCCTTTGACATGAACATACATTCCCATTGTGAAGCATTGCCCTAATTTATTGACAAGTCAACAAAGACACAGTAGTAGGTATACTCTGGGATGTCAATGGTACTGACAATTAGGTCTTTTTAACCTGGAAGGTTTGTGCCTTTCATGTCGCTGGTGACCCTCGAAGTTGGTATCGATATGATCAGGATGTGTGATATTCACGATAATTTCGGTGTTGAATCACGCTAGTGGAAAATAAAAATCACCTGAACCGTCATGCAATCAAGACTTTGCACAAATTTGAGGTTTCAACCTACAGTGAGCAGGGACATTGTCACAGTTAGTTTTGGCAGACTTGAGTTCAAGTCATAGTTGGGTGAAAATCTGGAACAATATTATTGAACTGTATATACTTCATATGATTCGTGCCTTGGGCTTGAATCTGCATATTTCAAAAGATCATGTGTGTGTTAAAAGTGATAATCATGATTAAATGAACTTACACTCCAAAAACTAGATTCTGCATTTGAGAAGACGACGCAATAGATCAGGAGGCAGCATTAGGCGCAGAATTATTTGACAATTTCAGTGAATTGTCTTGCTTTGGCGGCCTGCTATGGAAGTCATGCCTAGGCGCTCTGCGCAAATACATCCTTGTACATGTAATTTAGTCTTACTCCTCACGTCGCGTCTGTGAGGTTTACGCATATTCGCTCAGTTCTTTCTCGTTTCTTTATACAGCTGCTACACTACTAGACCTACTTACTGCATGCCATGATACTAGAATTCTAGAAAAAAAGTTCAAGTCGATTTACTCGAGGTCATAGGTCTGGTGACTTCCACAAACAACGCCGTGAGTTGATATATCGACGCATATTGTCACTTTGCATTCATTATTTCATATAACAGCACACTACTCACTGGAGGCATGAACATAATGTCATACATTCCCAGTAGAAAAGCAAAAGAATCGAAATTTTTTACCTTGTTACTGCTTATATCTTAGGGTCACAGATTCATCGAGGAGACACCGGGGAAACCACTGAAGTTTTGACCTGAATGGAGGATCACTCGACGTGATTACCTATTCACTTTATCAAATTACAATGGGTACCTAGGTAGTGCTCGACTCAGTCACGTCTAAGGTTGAATCAAGATTGTCAATATATGAAGCCTTTATCAGTCTGCTATAACGTACCGAAGAATATTACACATCTTGTTCAAGAACGTTTTCAAAGGCTTCAATATAGAAATCCTCTTCACCTGGGCGTCAACACAACAACAAGACGATCTATTGGGACTGCGGCCACCCATTCCTTTCTTGGTGGAAGAGAGACAGAAACCCATTCATCATTTTTTCCCTCCTGAATCTTACTTTCAAGCTGAGCTTCAACCTGTCCTGGTAGATGAATGCGATAATTCCTTACGAGTTGTGACACGGCAAGGTAAAGTTCGTAATACGAAAAACTGGATCGTTAGTAATCGCACGGTATTTACTTCTTCCGCTGAAGAAAGACTCACTGCGCTCCAATACACGTATTTCCACCTTTGGAGAACGGTATATAGAATTTATCTCTGAGTTGGTTCTGGCTGATCTCCAGCCCGTCCGGAGTGAGCCATCGATATGGATCAAAGTCCTTGGGATTTGGAAATGCGATTGCGTCTCTAAGATACCAAATGGGAGAAGAGGATAAAATGATCTGAGGATTTGACTATCATTAACACCAATCGGGTGAATATTGTGAAACTGGAATACACTCACTCCCCCAGGGATGAATTTGCCGTCAAGCTCTATTCCGCCTTGCGGAACAAGTCGAGGCAACATTACTGCTGCGGCTCCGGTCCAACGAATCCCCTCTTTTACACATCCTCGTAGTCTTGGTACCGCTTCGAGATCAGAGAGATCGCTGGAAAAGTTTTTTCCCTGAAGATCCTGAAATAATCGTTCTTGAAACTGCAGATTATGGCTAAGAGCCCAGATAATGTGCGCGAGAGTTGCCGAAGTTGTATCAGTTCCTGGGCCCAGGTTTTCTTTGGCTTCTGATAATGATGTTTTTAGAGGTAGACCGGATCGTGTCAATATTTGTATCAAATTATGGTTGTATGGAGTCTTCTCAAGGAGGGCACTGCGGCAAGCCTTTTCAGCCCACTGTACAAGTCGCATCAGCCAAGTCTGTCAAGTGCCGTTCGTCTTTCCAAGCCCCCTGTGCGATTACTCACGTTACGAAAGTCTTGGATATGACGATTGTCTGGGATTTGGCAACCTGCAGTCGTTTTAAGAATGCGTCCGAGAAAGCTTAGCGTCCTGAATAACCCAGGAAAGTTAGTCAACTGTTACGCGGTGTTAGTTCCGAATGCCTGGGCAAATTTTACGACTCGCAAGACTCACTAGTGGCATCCATGTGGCTATTTCATCATTTGCAGAAACCATGTCCAATTCTTTTCCAACGTGCCATGCATCGACAGCACCGATTGCTTCACCGAAGCTGAATTCCGCTACACATGATTAGTCATATCCTGTTCAAATAAAGCCAAGCCAGCGTCAGAAGCTTACAAACAATGTCTGCCTCAAGTGCTCTACAGGCTGACATTAAATCAATTGAGGAATGCTGCAGACTTATGCATTCAATCCAATGTGCTACATGTTTTGTCATCAGGTCCTTGAGATTGGATATTTTGCTTCGGCTGTAAAGCTGGCCCATTAGACGGCGTCTCTTAGAATGCTCATTCGGGTCACTATACGTGCAGGAGATTTAAACAATCAGTAACTGTTCAGGTCAAAAATGAAAAATCATATGCTCACATGAGGGAAAAAAGTGCCGGATGCTCATCCTGAACAAAGCCTCCATAGGATTTAGGGTCCTTTTTGAATTTACTCCCAGCTCCGTGAACTGTCTCATAGATTCCGATGGAATAATATGATATTTCGTTGGGTGAAATACGAATCAAGGCTCCTGTGTTTGTAAGCTAATAATCTATTTTATAATAATGGTATACTTATGTCTAGATAATACCTAGTTTTTCATGAAGAAGCGGAAGATCCTGTGTTATGGAACCCCGGAATTCGCGTGGGAAAGTCCAAAGATTTCGCGAATACGCGGCCAAGAATCCAGCACTCGGAATCTCTGCTAAAGAAGATACACTTGCGCGATACACCACCTGATCTATGTCAAAATCCGGTGCAAGTGTCCATAATTGGGAATAGCTGGTACTCACCCACAACAAGTGAATCAACACGAAAGCAGCAGCTAACGCAAAGATATGGTATAACGATATCATTGTGTATTCTTGCCTGGCCTGCCGATTTACCTTGCTGCAGAATGATCAAGAGGATGATCAACTGCTTTGGTGGACAGTAATTTTCACCTTATCGTCCATAGCACTGGCTGGTGCATGTTTGGGTAAATTTCATCAAAAGATGATCTCCACATCAAACTCTGAAAACTGAACTACATAGTAGGGATCACGCAATACGCCGTTGAAACCAATGCCGAGCCTCGACCATTCTTCTCTCTTGGCTCAAAAGGGTATTTTGGACCGCATCTATCTCCCCATATGTCAGCACTTCCCGCTCATGTCAATTAGCAGCCATTTTGAGTTTAAAGCCACGAGTTTGAAAAGCCCCATCGGAGTCATACTTGGAATAAAATGTGGTAATATTCTTATGAACTAAATGTTGGAAGGCTGAGAAGTATGATAAGGTAGTGGAATGCAGTTCGGTGTGCTATTATAGGATCTGGATTGCGCTTAGCCTGTCCATGTTCTCTTTTCGGCCCGCATTTGAACGAATAAGTAGTATAGGATAATGCTCTGCAATCTACGAGTCAGATGTGATCCTCTTCGTTAAGTTTGTGAATGTACTCCCTTCGGAAGAGACTATGAGTCGTAATAAAAGTCGAGCCGTAGCCACCTAGGGCTTTCGGGATATTGTGGAGCTTTCTTTCACCAGTACCGGCCGGGGTTTGCCTGTTTTGAGACTAAATCGACGCTATATCGATGGCGACATAAAACATCAATATTTCACGATTCGGTTACGGAACAAAGTGCGTTTTGGACACTCATATCTTGGAAATAACACAAGCATGTATAGACTGTTATGTTATATAACATCTATCGCAATCGCCAGGAGGCGGGCCTAAATTATGCTGATACCACCACCTAAAATTTCTAACCAATTTAGAACTTGGATCACCTGCCCGCATTTGATAACATGAAAGGTGAAACGAGAGTTCAGACCGATCTGAGGAAGGATGATGGTGAGCCCGAAGGAAACACAGTTGATGATGAGGTTTTGGTAAGACGAGAACATATGCCATTGATCGTGGACTGGGGTTTATTGACGCGAGAAATAGGCACGTTTAGGCTATAAGCCAGTACGTCCTCATCTGCAATATCAATTTAAATCGAGCACAATCTTACGTATATGCGATACATAGGTGCTGAAAAGGAGCTACAACTATTTCCACAATTTCGCAACCAATTTTGGTAGGTCGATAGAAATCGCAGCCTCATGTCGAAAACAAATCTTAATTCTTGTGAATGTTCTAGCTGCCCTATACTTCATTGGTGGTGTCAGAGTGACATTCTCAACTGGTATAGCTGCAGGTGGTAATTTGGCCTATTGGTAAGATTCGCTTGGATCTCTAAGATTGGGCACGGCACTGACGATCTTCGAGGACAAGCTTTTTGGTTACCTGCGTTTTTACGTTCATCACAGCTGCCGTGATAGCTGAGATATGCTCGTCTTTGCCTCTTGCTGGATCCATATATCTATGGGCGGCAGAAGCAGGTGGGCCTCGTTTCGGACGATTGCTCGGCTTCATTGTCGCATGGTGGAGTACGACTGCATGGACGACTTTTTGCGCAAGTAAGTTAACTTATTAGTCCTAGGTGTAGTGGGAGAACATTATGACCATTCGATAACTTACCTTGCGTTCAGGCAATACTCAGGGGGCCGTCAATTACATGCTTTCAGTACGTCGGGTGCCATAAGGCGATGTTCGCTGATTGCTTCCATATTAGGGAGAAGAGAAAATTTCTGACCGTTAGATTCATGAATAGGAAATCGTGGTGTTCAATTTAGACTTTCCATCCGATACTGACGATGTCAAATTTCGAGCTGTGCAATGGATTTGTACTGAGGTGATGTTGGCGACCGCCGCAATTTGGAATTTGCTTCCCCGTATGTTACATGGAACTCCCGCGTGGATGCGAATCACTGCAGACTTCTAACCGCCAGATAGCTCGCTACTTCAAATGGATCTTCGCCGCGTCTACTGCATTTGTCCTACTTGATTTTGCTCTCAATATGATTTGGCTACCTGTTGCAACGAGTCGTACAATCGGTTTTCGATCAGCAAGTGACGCATTCCTCACTACCTACAACGGAACCGGAGCTCCTGAAGGGTGGAATTGGTGTCTTTCTTATCTGGCGACCGCCGGAGTTTTGATCGGGTTTGATGCATCTGGTCACGTTGCGGAAGAAACCAAGAACGCAGCAGTATCTGCAGCTAAAAGCATCTTCTGGGGCACGGTAGTTAGTGGAGTTGGAGGGTTTATTGTGGTCATCCTATTTCTTTTCTGCGCGGTAAGTTGTTATATTCATGCAAGATCATTTTGGAATGGAGGGTTCTAATTAGGTAATGTAAATGAAGCCCGATGCCGACACCTTGTTCTCGTTCGGAGGGACCCAACCATTCGTTCCACTATATGCCGTTATTCTCGGTGACAGAGGACACATCGTCATGAATTTGGTGTGCATTATTGCTCTTTGGTTTGTGAGTATCCTTGATGATGACACATATTTTAGTTAGTTGGAAACTGAACTGACATGCCAAAGAATACTGCTATTGCAATCCTAGCTGCATCTCGTCTGGTCTTTGCTGTAGCTCGAGATGGTGTGCTACCATTTTCAAATTGGACATCACGAGTTGTAGATGGACAACCGCGCAATGCTGTCATTGTGGTTTGGGTTGTTTCATCAATTATTACTTGCACCATCCTACCCTCTTCAGCTGCTTTTACATCCCTTGTCTCAGCAGCCGGTGTACCATCGGCAGCTGCATATGGATTGATCTCCTTTGGACGTTTGTTCTTCACGCCCAAGAACTTTCCCAAGCCTGCTTGGAGCCTGGGGCGTCTTAGCAAACCGTTCCAGGCTATTTCGGTGGTTTGGAATGCATGGGTAGTTGCGGTTTTGTACTCACCTTATATCTTCCCCGTTGAAGCCAGCACGCTGAATTATGCCCCTGTGATCATGGCGATCGTAACGATTTTTGCGCTAATATCATGGTGGATTATCCCCGCTGAAAGTTGGCTTCCGAGCAAAAGTATCCAGCATATGTTGGATGCAGATGAAACACAGCAGACCCCTGATTCTGCCTAGTTAATCATTCTTGAAGAACAAACTTATTGCTTTGCTCTCTCACCCAAATGGCAGTTGCCTGCCATGTAAAAAGATTTTAATTTGAAATTTTAATTTTCCAACTACCTTCCCTCTGTTAGATCCTTTGCGAGACCCGGATCATTACGCTCACCTTGATGTATACTAATTGAGGAACATAAATAACCCTAAAATAACCCTGACTATTCACTTGCTTTACGTGCGATCCAAATCTCTGGGTTATATGGTGGAGTTCGAATATTTACCGAATTTTGTTAAAGACACCTTATCAAACGGCAAGCAGTATTGAATTCCAGCTTGTATCATGGTCTATTCATGGTAGGACAATCACATTTTCTATTGCTGACAACCATGCTTATATGAAGCTCTACGATAACACTAAGGAAACAGGTAAAGAACGAATATCTGCTTTTGGTTCCCATGATTCAGTGCGCATATACTACCTTGAATACGAGTGTAGCCCAGGATCAATTTTAGAACATATCACGAATCTCTTGCATTCATCCTGAGATACCTGTGACACCTTCGATTTTCTCTTATGGTGATTTCATCAAATCCGCCGCGACATTAGCGTTCTCAGTTCCTCAACGGAAAATCATGCCATAATAATCATGTCTAAGTGTCGACCTACCGATAGATTATCTTTGAAAGTACAACTAGGAGCGTCGTAACCTTGCGAGCGCAATCCACGACGAATAAGCCGGGGACGTAGGAGGTCTACAACACCTTGCGAGACGGGTTTGTGACACTCGCAATACTAAATCCATAACAATTCACTTCATCTGCCCAGAGTTTCGAACTCATCTACCACGTGCGGCACGGAGCCCACCACAATCGAGTATAAACTGCCAAGGGCCATCCCTACCTCGAGATGTCCAGTCGTCCAAATTCGTCCTACGGACTCGAAAGATTGGCACATGAATTGAATGGCGTGACCGGCCATGGACACGTCAAAAGTTATGACTCCGTCAATATATTACATCAAAATGACAAAACCAGTTGAACCAGAGAAGACGGCCGGTCCGGCAATTTGATCGGCTGCGACTTGCGCGGCAGAGTAATATCTGGAAACATTAGCACAAAGAGTCATACGTTACGGGTTACACTTCCGTTTTACGCATCGAAGGAGATGGAGGAGACACTTGCCTTTGCCTCTGCTTCTTCTTCCGTGCCTCCTATATAAGGGACAGTGTACGTTAAGAACTTATACTCTTCGGATTGCATACCTTTCTACTCGCAGCTTTGCGCCTCCCCTTGATAAGTTCTCTTGTCTTTTTGACACTGATGGAATCAAAAAAAATGGCGTCAGCATGAAATTGACAACCAGCTTGATGAGCCTGTTTGAAAAAATACCGAGGTACGCCGTGGAGATGGATGGAACTGGTTGCGGGCTCTCACTTTGAAACACTGTTCGTTATGCTTGATGCGCTTGGATTTGTTAGCATCAAACCCAATACCTTCGTCTCTATTCCAAAGAATTGAATCTGGCGCCCAAGAAGATTCCCAGAGTCTTGAAACGTTAACAGATATCTCGCTAAATATCACGCAAGGGCTTTTTTACTTGTATACTACATCCATACAATCGTCTGTCATAACATATCTTTCATCATGGGGGATAATATCATCTGTACCGAGCGCAAGCGCATAGCCCTTTGTGTTAGTGCTAACGATGTTTCGCACACAGCGTTCATTTGGTAGCTGACCGTAGGTGCTCATCTGCCTTGCCAGAAGAAACGGAGCGAGGGATGTGGTGCTCATCATTAGAAGGAACGACACACCTCCTACAACAGCGGTCATTGCCAACATAATTGGTACAGGATCGAGATGCCTCATCTGCTGGCCCTAATTGAGGCAGGTGTCCAACGATTCGTCATACACACCAGAACCCACATACCAGTCGGCAAGGAATACGGTTCTGCGCTTTGTTGGGTTATACTCGGCAGACAAGCTTATATGTAGCCCAGGATCCGCATGGAAGCCTGCAACCTAGCTCCGTGATCCTCCAGGACTCAAAATGTAAACAACGAAGCTCTTCTCAAACAGTAAATTGACAGATTTCAAGACTTTGATCCGTTGCTCATATATTCAGGCCCTGATGGCAATTATACATTATCTAAAAGCATCACAGATGGCTCAGATTTTGCTTTTCACCTCGACAGGTAATGAACTATTTAGTACCCTAAGTCCAATTTCATTTCTCCAGAAAGTCGAAGATAATTTTGATGGGTATTAAATACATGGGCTCGAAAGATTTAGTCGTTTGTCTGTTCTGGTCCCGTAAGAAATATTCGATGTGGCTTATGCCATGTCGATGCGGAAAATGCCGTTCAAATCACGCGATTTAATACGCATATCCATTATTGCAAGCTTGAATCCACTCGCGGGCGGACTTCCTATTGCGCTCTTCATTTGTCTCAATTTCTATAGTTATAGGTCAACTAATGTTCAACAATCTTTCTACGGTAACTCGGAAATACTCCTTCCTCCCGACGACCTCGGCTGATATCTCTCGGTGACTAACGCTGCGCTGAACATTTAGATAAAAACAGAATTCGGCTCTTTTATCGTCGTCTGAAGACTATTTCATGTTCATTCGTCACTGTCCCTGACCCATAATTTTCCTGAAGAGACCGATCCTCATGTCGTGCGAAGGGCAAATCAACGTGAGGACGTACGTTGGTCGCGTACTGTGGGCACTTCAGCACGTTCGTTAGGTGAAAATAACCGACCGATGGAAGGGCTTCAAAGTTCAAACTGATCCATAATCGCTAATTTGATGTTCACGGAAAGAGATAATAACATGGACGCATAATGTGCCTGTCGGCACATGATAAGATCCCCCATCAAATCACTAATCAAGAAGTAAATAGACTCCGACGTATTACTGAACAGACAATCGATTTAACAATTAGTCTAACCCCAACTCCAGTCCTGACACAAGTATTGACACCGAAGAGCTGGAAATACATTGTGAGTGGATTCGATCTAAATTCTCTAAGTACTATCAGTTGATAAAGGCCATTATGTCTGTAAACCTCGATAGAGAATGTCTCTAGTGTTTTGACAGCTCTTTGGCAAGTATATTTCTGGTTACTTCCCGGCAGATTTCTGATATACTAAGTAGAGACTCGTACTGCTCCCAACATTTGATAGGTTTATCAGTGGCATCCGACAGCAACAGAGGAACACATTATCTTTGTATGAAACAATAACCGAGTTTCATAGCATATCCACCTAGGTAGTTTTGTAGTACCTCACACCGGGGTAAGCCAAAGAACTGCCTGACTGGGCAATCTGACTCCGAGAAGCAGCATCGGAACAGACCGGAAAACTGCTCGATTCGGTATGTCGGAGCTCCGCGATCGGATTTTTGATGACACGAGCCGTCTTAACCATAAAAGGCTAACTCAGGGACTAATTCCGATCGTTCAGGCACAAGCGAGGGATTGTTGCTGTCATTTGTAATGTAACATCTCAGTCTAACAAGCAGTCTCTGAGCCCGGTGTATGAGATCGATGATCATCGTACGGCGGGAGTATACTCACCAATACTTGAGTCGGTCGACTGGTATTCTGGTTACTTGGAGGAAGGGATCGTGGCAACGGTGAATGCTTGAGACGGGGGCATGGCCACACCTCGTCGCAATGGAAAGCTCTCTTCGTGTGAACCATGTCGGAAATCCAAGCTGCGATGTGATCACAAAGCGCCCATATGCGATCGGTGTATCTCCCGTGGGCAGGATGCGCAGTGCTTCTATCACCCAGCGCCCCTTACACAACCCACTGCACGAAGTTCGCTGCCCCAATTACCATCGTTACAGAGGCCAAGAAAGCGGCGTCCTGAAAATCAAGTTGTCTTTCGCCTAGATAAGAATGTGTCTCCAGCTAAAACTCGGCGCCATGCTCTCAATGCTCTTGATACCCCACCTTTACATGCAATATCCCCTTGTGATGGATACTTGTCGCAGCGAATACAGATACTTCCAGAAAAGCGACCATTGAAACCCGGTAATATGGGAATTGCCATTCCGGGGGACCTGTTAGCTGAACATCATGGTCACAATGAAAGTCAACAATATCATTTCGATGATAATGGCGATGCGAGCCAATCGGCCGAAGATACGGAAAAAATTCGACAGGGAATAGAGATATTGCGTGAATTGGATCAGATAAATTGGTTTCGAAGTGTTATCGAAATTAAGAATAAGGTTGGTCCAGGTTGGTTCATGGGACCATCCTTGACGAATAGTATTTGTACGGCCATTGCAAATCTATATTATTCAGCCATCAGAAACTCGAGTGACATTGAGTTCTCGCTACTGACTTTGTCGCGAAGGTTATTCACCAACGCGACGGTAAAAGTTGATATTACCGCTTCAATGACATTGCCCGAATATTCGTCTCTTATTGCCAGCAGATGGGAAACGATAGGCGTCTTATTTGTTATGCTTGCATCTGCTACATTTTGTATCGACGAAGAAGATGACATTTTTGCCCGCTTCAGTCCTGGGAAGATGGATAGAAACCAACTTCGTAGCAGCTCTATGGCAATAAGTGAAAAGTGCTTGCAGCACTGCCATACTTTCGGGCTCCCAAATGATCCAATGTGCTGGCTTGTAGCTCAACAAACAGTAATGCTGAATCATATGGTTGGACCAAGTGGTACGTATCGCGTTAAGCACTTGGTTTCTTCTACACATATCATAATATTCTAACTTCGCGGGTTATAGACTATAGAACTTGGCAAAAAATGGGCGATCTATCCACGATAACATCTGCCATTGGGTTGCACCAGTTGAGCGATGATAAAGACTGTCCCTTTTTCCTGCGAGAGATACGCAAGCGAGTAATGTCAAGTGCTTACGCGATGGACAAAGAATTTGCCACCATGCTTGGACGACCTCCTCGTATCTCTTCGCGATATTGTTCCATCCAAATGCCATTAGATCTTAGTCATGATGAAATTATTGCGTCACCTGATGAGATAGACCTAGCTCTCCAGAAATTAGATGAAAATGGCTGGAATACCCGAGGAGAGGCCACTCACGAAGCCAAGCTGCGGATTGCAACGTTAACAAGCCTGGTTCGTGAAAGAATCTTAGAGTTATCGATGTGCAATACAACTAGCGACCTGCAGGCTAGAGTCGAGTATGTGTCCTTTCCCACTTCAGAGCCGCCTTTACACCAGGAGAGAAAAAGACATACTACCAGTACATATCTGACTACTGACACACTGGTGGCTACAGAAAGGTCAGTCTGGATGCTCGCCAGATGCAGCAAGACCTTCCGGGATTTCTCCGTTGGTCGACCACTTCTACAAGATCAGTCTGCAACCACAAAATTGAAGAGGCCCGGCTATATATTCACATGGATTTTGCATATCAAGAGTTCCTGTTGCATCGCATTCTTTGGAAACGGCTTGGGCGGAAATCAGAGGGGCTTTTTGAGAGTTGCTGTGAAGTTATTTCAACGGTGCTAGACATCGCCACATTATTGACGAAATCTGGTCAACCACTTCGTTCTCTCTCGTGGGATGTAAAAATTTCCATCCCCACCTAGCTCTATTGACGATTAAATCTGCTGACTTTAAATTCTGTATAAATCAAGCTATGCTACATGGGCCTTCCTACTGCAGGCATACTGACCTCCGAATTACAATCTTCAATACCGTCAACCCAAACTACGAGTCGCTCACGTTCTTGGATTATCCAGAAATTGAGTGTTTTTGTTTCACATTTGAATTCTGTGAGCGAAGATGAAGTCAATTTCGAGATTTGTCAGCAAGGATCAAGAATTATTACCAAAGTCTTGGATAATGTTCTTTCGGACCATCCCGACAAGTCAGCTGTTTCTCAATTGCCGGTCGATGGATCGCCAGGCGACGATATCGGGAATAGTGACGATCTTATGTCATGGTTTGACTTGAATCACTGGGGCCAGGACTCCTGGTTGAGCTTTGTTGAACTAAACTAATATCTGGTAATCAAGTTACATGTAGCCTGAAACATGAACTTAAGAGCTAAATGTTGAGTGTGCTTCTTAGTATGATGAAAGGATATCCGGCTTTTTATTAAGCTGTATATTAGTCTCTCATCTAAAGTAAACAGTCATCACCGTAGTTCTGATTATCTTTCACACATTAGGCGTAAATCAAATTGTACATATACATAGGCCTTAGGCAGGCAGGCAAGTCCACCGCTTTTCAGCCTTCATGATATACTACTTTTTGGTGGTATTATCTGCCGCAATTCCTTTTGGTAGGTGCCGTGGTTTCGTATTGCCTTATCCAGATTGTGTAATAAATCTAGTGTTACCACTGGAAATGAATAATTGTTAAAAACATTTTCACTATCCCGCAATTGAGGCATATAGGAGATGATTATAAAGTTACAATATCCGTACAAATTAGTATTCCAATCTCGAATTTTTTCTTGTGCTGTTTAGAAGTCCTTCTTTGTTGCTATGAACTACCTTCTGAGATGAATCAGACAAACTTGCAGGCACTACTAGATGCGCGGGATCAGGCTGGCACCAAGTTGCCTTGCCTTTGCCAGCCAGTGTCTTTGGTCGTAGAGTCTTGTAATGGACACACAGAAAACTCGACCGATAAGGCGGAGCAGTCCTACACTCAGTTCCTTGAGATTTCTTTCCATATGCCACGAAGCCGGATCGTGATCAACAAAAATTCTTAGGGAACTGATATCTGGTCCTTGGATCCTAAGCCAACCTACCAAACGTTGCGAGTTTATCTGTCGAAAGTAGTAGCGCCTGCCTAATGCAGCTAGTCGGCTAGCCTATGGTGAATCTCGCTTCGAAAGTTGTGGACATCCAGCAGATGACCTTTTAAGTTTGACCACCAATCTAACTTATCTACACATAATATATATCTATATTAGTAGTAGAGTTGGGATTGGAGTCGAGTGGGGTTTTAGCTTCTTCAACCCACCTACGGGACCTAAGTATGTGGGTAAATAGGTGGAGGCACATCTCAGGTGCCCAACTGCCACGCTATCCCATTCCTTGCGTGGGAAGTGATGATGCTGGTTATTCCACCACTCACCATAACTTTTCGTAGAATCTGTGAGATCTCTCGCTGAATAATAACCTCAGTCGACTTACTACAAATTCGTAACGCACAAGGATAGCTGATTACTAAGTGATCGATTGTAGTATTTTACAGCATCGCGATTGCGGAAGTAGAACACCGCGCAATGCCAAAGATCTTTTTCATTACGGGTGCTGGGAGTGGCATCGGCAGAGTGACAGCACGAGAGCTCCTGCTTAAAGGCTATCAGGTATTCCTGACCGACTACAACGAATCCTTTCTTGAAGATACATGCACAAAACATCTCCCATCGGTTGTTCCGGAAGATAAACACCAAAATTTTAAATGGTCACCGATGAATGTCAGTGATGATGAGCAGATCACAAATGCGATCGCCCTCTGTGTACGCAGTTTTGGGGGTATAGATGTCCTAGTCAACAGTTCGTCTTCTATTACCCTGAAATTAAACATGTAAAGACAAAGCAATGGACGATCAGACTGACAAAGCTTAGATGCGGGAATCAATGTGATTTTTTCATTCTGTCAATATATAAATAATTACTTACGATTTCAAACAGAGCCAATATACGCGCTCGGGAATTCGCATGGATCAGGTTCCAACGTCAGATTTTGAAAAAATCCTGTCCGTGAATCTCGTTGGCACTTACCGCGTCTCTCAAAAAGCCATACCGCACCTCGAGAAATCTTCTGCTGGCGGCGTGATAATTAATATGTCCAGCTGTCGCTCTACACAGCAGAGTAAGCACGGGGAGGCCTACGCTGCTTCTAAGGCTGGAATTGAGGGCCTAAGCATGGCAATGGCGGTAAGTCTAGGACCGAAGATTAGAGTCCACGTCGTTAGCCCGGGGATGGTTGATGTGCGATCCGAGCGAAACGAAAGTCTCTTGCCCCCATTAGAGACTCTCAAAAACGATCTGAGCAGGGATTTTCAGAGTGAGTATGCGCCAGCCTGGGGTGCAGGCAAAAGCAATACGCTGAACGAGGCGCATCCTGTTGGTAGAATTGGGAGGGGAGAGGATATTGCCAGGTACGTCACTGCAATTTCTCTTAAGTAACAGCATGCTTATTGTGAAGGTGGATTGAATTTTTAGCTGTTTTGGAAGGCGGCTTTACGACCGGCGGGGTAAGTATTAGACTTCAGATTTTCCTTTCCGGGTCTTTACTGATGGACATCTAGACATATCTGGTGGACGGGGGATACTCAAAAGTACTCTCTTACCCTGCATAGTCACTGAACTACTGTAATCGAAGCGATGGAAACGATGAAAATTTGACTTTGGAACACTGTCATATAAGGCGTAGAAATATACTTAAATGTAGTCATCACACAAATGAGCGTTTAGTAAGCCAGAACGTGAGAAAATCAGTAAAGGAATCCTAAAGTAGAATCGCTTTACGTGGGGTGTCCCAATCGGGGGTGTTCCGATTAGCATCATCATGTATAAAAGATAGGCAGTACACTAACAGTCACTTTAAATATTTCCATTCACGCTGCAACATTGAAGTCGCAACCTGTGGTAAGTCAAAATGCCAGATATCAAAGCTATCCTTCTTGGAACGAGCCATCCACACATCTTCCACCGTTATGCGTACTTCCAGCAACACCCCAACATCAAACTTCTCGGCTACCACGATAGCGATCCAGATATTGCCCAACAGATGAAAGCATATGCACGGTGCCCTCTTTATACCGAGTCTGCCGACCTTATTAGCATCCCGTACGATGTAGCGTTTATCCATGGACGAGACCACGAAAATGCAGAATACATACGGCTTGCACTGAACAGTGGTGCAAAAGGGATATTTGTCGAAAAACCTGGGGTAGCCCAGCCTATAGAGTTTTATTCGCTAGCAGCGGAGATCGAAAAACGCGGTATAATTTTCGAGGTTGGATGGGAGCTGCATTACCTAGAAACTGTCCAGACGGCTCGTCGAATCGTCCGACAGTCCTCGTTAGGCTCGGTAACACTGGCTAGGTTCCACGGCGGCTGTCCGGGCGGCGCAGGGGCTGAACCTTGGCAGTCGGATAAACGTAATATTGGTGGCTTCTTCTATAGTCTTGGTGGACATGTCCTGGAAATGGTCGTTGATTTATTTGGGCTCCCTGATCAAGTAATTTCTTCTATGAGGAAGTTACCGGAACAAAAGCCTCATCAGGGGTATTCCTGGGTGCCAGGTCTATTCCAGGAACGGGAATTGAACCCAAGAAAAGCAATCGGCACCCTGGTTCATGAGGACATTGCCTCTGCCATTCTGGAATTCGACACGTTCAATGTCCATTTGGATTTTACCGCGTGGGAGGCAAGTCGGTATCTCCAAGACTGGAGTATAGAGCTTTACGGAACCGAGGGATCAATGCATCTGAACATTGATGGGCCTGGAAGTTATGTTCTTTCGAAAGGGGAGAAGAATGGATGGAATGTAGGGAAAAACTCATTAAGCGAAAAAGAGGTTGACCTCTATGCCGCTTTTCAAAAGCAGATGGATTTGTTTTTTCAGCAAGTGGATATCGGGAAAAGAGAGGGCGAATTTTGTGATCAAGGGGTCGCCTTGAAACTGTTAAAGCTCTACGATGCGTTATATGAGTCTGCAAGGATAAGGAAATGGGTATCACTGTAAGAGACGAATAAATTTCAGTATGGAAAATATCCTGTGCCAGTTAGTAATATATCTCCGAATTATCAAGCCAGTACGGATCCTCGATATTGCTCCCTTCCCAGCAGTCCACACTACATAAAGAATACCAATCGGCTAATGAAACGGCAAAATCATTGACTGGAGTGCCACTTTCCGTCAGGGCTAGTCGTATGGTCGCCTCAGTTGTCAATTCTGACAAGCGCACAGCAATATTGTAGATACCCGAGTTAGTAAGCTCGGAACACCCACGGTACGCATTACACGGATTTGTATCAGTAAGTTCAAAGTAGGCATTGGATGGCGATAGTAGACTCAAGTCCATAGCTATGTCTCCCTGCGTCAGAGTGGCAGTGCGGTTGTCGGAACCTAAGCTGACAGTTGAAATTGTGTGCCAGCTAGCAGCAATATCTACTGCGGTAGGAGCACTGATTTCATCTTGGATCATAAGTTGAGAATCGTTTAGGACAACTACTCCGCGTAGAACGCTAGTCGTAACATTTGCATAGGCCTCTGTGAGGTTGACAACACCAAAGCGGCTGGATGAATCGAAGCTTCCAGCCCATAATAAGGAGTTATTAGCTGAAGGGATTTGGTTCGCAAATCTCAGTGCCACCTGACTTTGATTCGAGATACTCAAGGTATTCGCACCTTCAGTGCGACAGCGATAATATGTCCAGCGACGCGGTGCAACAAAATAATTGGCAAGACTGTAACTATCTGAACCTAGGAGCTGCGCCCATCGGTACCCCTTATAATCGATAACAAATGATCCTGCATCCAGATGACCATGAGAACGTCCATTGAAGCCTCCCATCATTCCGAAGAACCAGCCATTTAAATCGGTCCATGAGGAGCGGTATGTCATTCCAGCAACGTTTTCAAACTGATCATATCGTGGCATAGTAGGCAGAGTATTGGTGGTATTTAGAGAGGAATTGTAAAAAAGAAAGGCTTGAAAGGTAGCTGCTTGTGAGGCGGTAAACCTGGAAAGCATTCCCTGTAGCCATTCGGCTCTGTTGAACCGCGTTGCCCAGTATCCGACACTCCATAGGCTGTTGGCATTTGAGAATGTCCAAGCCCCATCGGCCCAACTGAATCCGCCGGTTTGGCCAAATCCATACGTTAGCCACGCACCGAGATTGCTCATTCCTGGAAGGCTTGAGATACCAAGGTCGTTACCTAGCGCACTGTCTAGTGACCCCATCATCAACCCCAGGAAGATGCCTGCATACGTTCCATAAGAGTACCCTTCTATCCAACCACCGTCCGGTGCATACTGTTGTAACGATACGTTGAGTTTGGGCAGAGAAAAGTTCATGATTTCATTCGACAATGTGGAGTTTATGTCTCCAACTGCAAGACTTCCTATAATCAGGCAGCCGTGAGTCACCTGTGCCCAGTTGTTTGTATGCTCGGACCATGAATTAATCGAGGAGTTGAGAGCCGGAAGAAAAGACTTGCTGAGAATTGCTGATTCGATCGCGCTTCTTTGTGCATCCGTAAACTCATCATATACCCAGTCATAACCCAACGAGACTGTCATGGTTATATCGGCCGTATTCAAGAAATTGGACGGGTCCCAGTCAGAGAGCTCTGACAACTTTATGACCGTATCAATGGCCCAATCTGAATACACTGTGTCGTTCGTCAATCGATACATTCCTGCAACGGCGCCGAGATTCATTCTGATGGTACTGGACCATGAGGTTGCGGAGGACAGTGACAAAGGTGTTGTTACCACAGTATTAGCAGTCGTCTCCAGATATCCAAGAACCTGTTGGTAGTATAAATCAGTCTGGTTCATTGCGAGAACTGCTTTGACACGTTCATCTGTAAACATCAGTCGGGGATGGTTTGGGAGACTCGTGAAGTCGATTGTCGCAGTCGCGACGGCGGCAAAAGCCAACATCCGATGATACATTTTATCTGTAAGAAGGCGAAAAAGTGAGGTCTAACAAGTTGCTTGTAACAAGGTCATACTCTATCCATTGGATTTAACCCTTTTGAAGGGAGCTAACCCTAGAACTTGACTATCTGTCGAAATCTTCAGAGGAGGAGGGTTATCAGATACATCCCACATAACCAAGGGTAAATAAATTAAATTATCCGATAACTCGAGGATTGTGATTTGGAATAATTTGATAAACTTTCTTATCAGATAGACCTTGGTATCTCCATCCCGTAGAATCCGTGGGAGTGCGGAGTCCCCGCGATTTTCACAGCTGAGTTGAGATTAGCACTGACAAGCAAACGGACCATATATAGTCTTCTGAAACTCCCGAGAGACTCCAATACAACTAAAATTTGCAGAAGAACCTTGAAATTGCACAAAAGGTTCAAAAATGGATTCTAACGCACAGAAAACGGCCACTACCTCGACCACAAAGGAAGACGATCGTGCAATTGGGGAAACCATGAGTGTCTCACAGAAGATATGCTACACCAGATATAACTCCCCCTTCTGGCAAGTTGTTATAGTAAGCATCGTTGCCTTCGGGTGAGTTTTTATGACTACGTATTGTGAATCTATTGAAACTGATAGAATGATGAGATGCCCTGGCATGTACAATGCACTCTCTGGTATCGGGGGAGGTGGTCAGCTGGACACCACCACACAAGCAAAAGGCCATATTGCTCTTGCCTCCGTCAGTGCAGCTGGAAATATATTTGTCGCTCCAGTAGTGACAAACGTTCTCGGACCGAAATGGACGATCTTTATTGGCGGTATTCCATACGTCTTGTATGCTGGTTCACTATTGGCCTACAATCATACTTCCAACCAAGGCTTCGTAATTGGTGCTAGTGCTGTTCTTGGTATTGGAGCATCGTTGCTGTGGATTGCACAAGGTGCAATCATGACCGGATATCCCCTGCCCCAGCAGCAGGGCAGAATGATTGGTGTTTTCTGGATTATTTTCAAGTGAGTACCCGATCCACCTCTTTTCTTGTATAAAAGTAGAGAATCTGACGCTGTCTTAGCCTGGGTGGATTCCTTGGTTCCATGATTTCCTTTGGTTTAAACTTCAGCTCCAAATCAGGGTCGGTTTCTGATTCGACATATATTGCGTTTATGTGCATCATGGCCTTTGGATGTATATGTGCCCTTGCACTTCTTCAACCTTACAACGTCATCAGAGAAGATAATTCCCGTGCGGCCGTACTTCGGAAACCCAGTGTTTGGGGTGAATTTGTAGAGACATTAAAGATTCTAAAGGACTGGAGGGTTGTGTCTCTTGTTCCTTTCTGGATGGCTGCAAACTGTGAGTCTTCTTTGATCATTATCCTTGATCAGTGATGCTCACTACTATAGATGCATACAACTACCAGCAGAACACCTACAACGCCAAACTCTTCACTATCCGAACCCGAAGCTTCAACGGTGGGATGTACTGGCTAGCTCAGATGGTCTCAAGCTTTATCTTTGGTCTCTTCCTCGATAACAAATACATGAACCGGCGCCAGCGTGGTATATGGGGTTTCATAATCACTGCAATCATTTCCATGGTTGTTTGGGGTGGCGGGCTTGCAGCACAGCTCAGACGTGGACCAAGCAGCTCCTACTACGGCCTTAACGAAATGGATCTCATCAAATCAGGTCCCAAATACGCTGGGCCCTTCCTGCTATATTTCTTCTACGGGAGCTTTGACGCTATCTGGCAGACCCTGGTCTATTGGACCATTGGCTACTTATCGCATGAATCGCCTGACCAAGCGGCACGGTACGTAGGAGCCTTCAAATGCGCCGAGGCGGTGGGAAGTGCGATCGCGTCTAAGGTCAATTCAACAAAAACGAATTACAACGTGGAGTTTGCGGTAGACTGGGCATTTGTGGTTTTCGCTTTGATTTGGGTGATCCCGTTTGTGCGGTCGATTCAGGAAGTTCCTGCACATGCCGGCCAGCAGACAGCGTATGTACACAAGGGCGAGGACTTGGATGAGACAGCGTAATGTCTGTAGCTGCATACAACTACATATTCGGAACAGCACCCAATGATATACACTTTTCTGGACCTAGCATTCACTTCGAATTTAGCAGTCAGTAGTTGAAATGAACCTTGGAAGGAGAGAAATTACACCCCGCGTTAAAACCTAACAAACGTTTTAGATACATCTCAGTCACCAGCTTTATATATACATATATAAATTAACACATTTATACGCAAAACAGTCAGGACCTAATGGTTTATATTACACACAGCAAGAAACACAATTTCTTAATAAGAACCAAGCCTCTTACAAGGCATTTCAGTCTCCTTTCACATCTGCCCTTTCTCTGCCGGCTGATATCAAAAATCGAATATTGCTCAGTATCGTTATGGAATCCTCCTACAGCGATCTACAAGAAGACGATTCTTGATGCACTTGGCACTAAGTGCACTAAGTGCTCAAACTTTTCCCTAGATGCACCCTGCAAGCTTCGTATGATTATTTCATGCAAGGCGCTACTAAGTCTTATCCATTTGGGAAGGACAAACTAGGCGGAATTGACAGCTACATTTGACATTGAGGACGGATACTATTTTCCAAATTCTATGAAAGTCTTTCATTGTGCAAGTCTTATAACTTCTGCAAAGCTTCAATCATTCCCGCCGTAGACGCATTAAAACCAAACCTCCATGGAGTATATAGAGCTAAATGGTTTATTATATTACAAGTCTAAAATGAAAATGTATTATGTAGTTTAAATTCACTATTTCTCAGAAGTATATAAAACTAGATAATTAGAATAACCTAACTAAAGGTTAATAACTAATAAATAATGAACAATACAATGCGTTGAGGCTAATATAAGGGCAAATAGATAGAGATGACAAGGAAAACAAAAATCAAAACATATGGAAGAAAACAAATAATCTTGATAGACTACAGATTTAAATTTGGTAGACCTCATCGCCTCGATCTTATGGCTCGGCGAAAAAGTACAATATGAAGCTAAAATATATAGGTAATATTAACTACTATACCAATTAAAAAACAAAATATTTTTAGGAGAATACAGAACGCTTAAATGGAAAAAAGTCGAGATCTTTTAGTCAATTTATGATTACAAGTTGGCCGGGCCTGCTTGCCAGGCTTCCTCGAATCTGTAAAATACACTGCAATCCTTGAGTTGGAATTGTATGATTTTAGCCATGTTTTACGAGTGGAACTCTAACCAGCAAGCATATTAGCAATCGTACAATGCAGAAGTTCTCTACTCTTCCTCAACCGACAACTGATCTATCTGAATTTCAAAGACTTTCTCTAGGCCACCTACTCCAGCATTCTTCCCCGATGTCTCGAAGCAATTCGCAGCTAGATCCCGCTGACTAGAAGTCAAGGCCAAAGACGAAACAACCATCAATGGGAAAACCCAATGAGTATTTGATTTTGTAAATCGATTGATGATGAAGATGGACAATAAAGCGTCAGCATAATGTGACTCCTGTTCCAAATGACGCGATCTCTTTGCTTCTTCATTATCATCTTCCCATTGCTTAGTTAGGGTACAATCATGCAAGATTCTGTAAGTAATCACATATCCGGCAAAGCAAAATGCAGTCAAGACGTATGCCGAGATATTTTCCCCTCTGATCGCGCCGAGGAGAACTCGATGTTCAGAGAGCGGAGCTTTGGTGAGGCTGAAATGATAATTAGGTTGGGAAGACGCCGGCATGCAGAACCCTGTACGAAGACACCGGGCATGCGATTTGAGACTTGTTCCTCGGAGAAATAGCCAAGCTGAGCCCAGAGCTTTTTTTTTGAGCTTTATTTAAATATTCGATATTCATTTCAAATGAAAGGCATTAATTTTCCACACTGTGACTTCTCTATTATCCCTCAGGTTTTTTCAGCGCCATGACAATGGACACTCACGCAAATTTGGCGGTCGTGGAGTTGGCACTGTATGTCCTACTTCTTGTGCAGTCTCTCACCAATTTCGCTACTACTGTCAAAAAGTAGCAGAAATGATGGATTTTTATTCTCATGTTCGTTTAGGTAGGATCCCTCTCCTGTAGTGGGCACATGGTCTTTGGCTTTACTGACTCCGACATTTTCTCAGTCAAAATCACTGGAGCTGCAATTTTGCTTAGCATTATAATGAAACACGAGCAATCCTCGATTAGCATCCAGGTGACTGTCCAGATCTTGTACAACATTGCCATGGGACCTCTTCTCGCTGGAACACTATCCTTTGTGAATAATTCGATTCCCAAGGATGGAGATGAACGAAGCCCTACCTACTCTCAGCGGATAAAGTCTCATAGAAGATCTCTAAGAATTTGTCAACAAAGCCAATCCGGTCACCTTCGTCTTGTCCACATTCTCCATTATCGTTAGTCTTATTCTGGGTATCATAGGAGGTTACGATAGAGCACCGAATATATTCACTGGTCAAATTTTTCCAAAGGGCTATAACCGTGGAGCAACTTATCTCAAAGTATCTCCGTTTATCTTTCTCGTAGCTATTCTCGCTATTAGCTGGATATTGTTTTCGATCTGGAAGCAACGGAGTTCTTTGTGTAAAATGGCAAGATATTTCGTGGATGCCGCTGCCATTGCGCTTCCTCTCATCTTCATTCGGCTGATCTGCTCGTTTCTCTCAAAATTTTGAGCTTAACACAACACCAAGCATTGGAAATAGTACCATCTTCATTGCCTTCAATGAATGGTAGCTGGGTGGCGTACTTGATTCTCGTTCTTCTTCCGCAGCTGGGAGCGGTTGTGAACTATAATTGCGCGTGGATTTTAGCCAGAACAGACAGGGGACTTGAAGGAGTAGCGACAATAGAGATGAGAAGTACCGCTCCATAATGGGACGAACTTTTCTGACTTCTTTATGATGGGTTTGAATATCGATATTACAGTAAAGACACAGGCCGGCGTTTGCTTTTCTGCTCCGTAATGAAAGGACTTTTTATGCTTCACAGAGTTTTTCACTTGTTTTTTGCTCGATGCTTTATATGAATAGATTTCAGATCAGTATTGAGAAAACAATTTTTTGAGCTTGTTCTATTCCCAAAATCCAACCTAGAAACCCGAACTCACTCAAGCCAACCAACCTGGGCGGATGTGCACGTTGAGGACAAAAGTCGCATTTCATTAGTTTTTCATTTGTGCAAATTTAAATTTCATATTTCCACGTTTGCTTTCAAGAAAATTCTGCCAGTATCTAGAAATTATAAAACAAATTAGATTTGAATTGGAATACGAATTGTCGCAAAAGTTGGCCTAAAATACTACTCCCAAAACTTTCTCATTTCTGGTCGGCTACAGTACACTCTTATCTGTTGTTGAGATGACCCTAAGGCTCATGCTCGAATCTTCTCCACATCTGATTTCACCGGCTCTTGCTGGTTGATTATTGCCGCTATGTATTCTCCATCACTCTCGTCTACTCCTCCAATGAAAAGGCACAAAATGAGTGCGAGTCCTCCAAAGCCCAGTGTAGAAAGAAAAACAGTACTATAGGCCTGTGCACTGCCCTTTTGATACGCGAGATCGATTAACGGGATCGTACTAGAAGTTAGTCCGCTGATATCAGTGATGTTGCGAAGAGAATTGCCACCATTCAGTGCCGCAACCAATTGTGGCACCGAGGATTCCGGGATGCCGACAGACAAAGCAGCCGTCTTGACGGCGGTAGGAACAGTCTGACTAAGTCTATTGTTCAATATAGTGCTGTACATAGCGACTGCGATTGATGTGCCTGCTAGGCGAATGCAGCCACTAAAGCCACCAGCAGTTCCCAAACGTTCCTGGCTTTTGATGGGGAATGTTGTCATTGGCAATGCAATCCCATCAGCCATGCCAATAATGAAATTTCCACTGACGAGTAGCCCCAAGGTAAGGTCCATTTTTAAAGGGTTTGCTGCGACGGATGCCAACAGACCCGTTCCAATGAATGATCCCATGATCACCAATGACTTGGCTGGTAGCCAATTGGCGCAAAACGGACCTGACATTTGACCCAGGACAAAGGACATGGTGACTAGACCAGATATGGTTGCACTGTCATTTTGACTGAGATTGGGGTACAAAATAGGCACAGCTTTTGGCCAGATAACCCTATTTTAGCAATGATTGTTAGAATTCAAACTACCCATTTACCAGGTGTACATAGAATAAGGGGACGACGGAAACAAAACTTACCCGAATGCATAAAAGGTCATGGCTGCAATTGCACACCAGATCACACAAGAGGTGTATTTGATGTTTTTGAAAAGGTCCAGTGGCAGATATGGTTCTTCTAGTGGCATATATAGCTCATATACCACGCAAACGACGAGAGTGACGAAACCCGACAACATGGTTCCGAGAACATATCCACTATTCCATGAGTATAGAGACTTTTAGAATAATTAGCCGACTAATTTCTTTACTAGAAAAAAGTTCTAGAGTAGTTGAAAGACTTACACCGCCCCAATTGAGACCCATCAGTAGAAGAATCATCCCAGCTGAAAAAAGAACGAGACCAATAAAGTCGAAGTCCATAACCAAGTGTTTTGCCTTTTTCGTTCGGTGCAGCATATGGAATGTGGGTGGGTGATAAAAGAAGAACCATAGTATCACTGATACTGCGTTCATGGCTGTTAAGTAGTAGAAACACCCGCGCCATTTCACAGATGTATTATTCTGGATAGTGGCAGCAATCTTGGGACCAAGGGTATTCTAGAAAAGCTTTTAATTAGCACGTCAAGTTTTGTGAAACATGTGAAAGTGTTGACAGGGAATCGGAAAAAGTGCGATTTACTGTTGGTAAAGTCCAGAGAAACAGTCCGGCATTGGCAATGAATCGTCTTTTCATAGGAACGATTTCAGCCACAACCCAGAAGAAAGAGCACTGAAATCCAGCTGCAATCCCGATTAATGTCTCCCCCGCAATGAGTTGCTCGAGTGAGGTCGAAGTGCCACCGACGATGCTTCCAATCAGCCCGATGCAGGAACCGATAATGAAAAACCAGCGGCGACCAAAGATGTCGCTTAACCGGCCGGCAAGCATGAGCACAACGGCCTGAGCAAGCGAATAAACGATGCCGACCCAATTGACATTGCTGGATCCGTACTCTATTTTTCCTAATTAGTGACGTATTTCTTTGCTGTCTTGCTCCTGGTAATAAGGGACTATGTACCCCCTAGATCACGACTAATCTCATTTAATATTGGCGCCACCAAGGCAAATCCTCCTGTTCCACAGGCAAACGCAAGTCCTATGGCCTATCAAACCATAAATCAGATTATAAGCGTAGCAGATTCGGGATGACAACAGACAAATACATACACAATAGCTTCCAATAAAGTATGCACTGTAGAAATATCCGGCCGGCAGTTGATTTTGATCTTTCCCTTGGGCTTCCGGACGACGGTCACTTTCTTCCGTATCATTTGCGGATGCAGTAGCTTCCACATGTAAAGCCTGCTGCCCGTCTTTCAAGTTGCAACAGGACATATTTGATCGATCTTGATTTTGAGAGTCCAAATCTGTGTAGATCACGATCAGCGTGACTCTGTTGAAGGGGTAATAGCAACCGTTTTATAGCCCAAATGGTTGCGCTTATGTATATTGCATGGAACTTATGTACTATAAGCCTACATCATCTTACCCCGGATATTGCCGACAATCCATCAAACTTTATTCAAGATGTATGTACTATCTTGAACCGGAACGATCCCGAGCCAACCCACGGGAAAGCGGCTAGGTATCCGCCACTATGTGATCTCTGTCGGTAAGTTGACCGCAAAAAAAGTCATTAGTGGTGGGTGATGGCACATTCTCCGCAAGATATTCAAGAAGCTCGGCACCAAATAGTCAAGCGCAAGATGAAATATTCATCTAAACTGGAGTCTCTGACTAGGTAGTGACTACCCGCTTGGTACCTTCTTTATTGAGTAGGTGCGCTTCTCGTTAGGTAGCTGTTGATCTGTCCAGAATACTGCTTCACATGTTCTATCTGCGAATAGAGGCAGCTCAAGTTTATTACTTCTTCACAAAGCCACCGAAATGACGTAATACCAAAGCCTTACCGTTCATTTATGTATTTATGGAGTCGATGGTGGTTGAAGAGCTGTCAATTACCTTCAGTCCTACTTAAGTACTTGGCGATCAATCCCATGATATGTGGTATTTTAAGACTATGCTCACGATTTCCTGTCACTTAAAATTTGGAACCCAGCAGTGAAGCTGGCCCATTGCGTCAATTTTTACTCTAAATTGATAGACATACAATGATCAAATGTTCAGGATTTAATCATATGTAAGATTCTACGTCCTATGTGTTATGTATTGGAGAACTCTCGGTCGATGTGTTTAATATTGAAATAAAGCTTCAGACCTAAATATCTAAATATCAGGCAAACTCAACCCCGTTTCTTAAAGTCCCAATTCTGGAAACGGAGACTTCCATCTCTGTACCTGGTTGCAGCCACCTTGGAGGATTCATATCCCCTCCCACTCCTGTACCGAGAGAGAACATTTTGTTAGAGTCGGAAACATTTCACGGAAATAAGAAAATGCATACATCCGGGTGTACCTGTCATAATCACGCTACCTTTCTGCAGAGTCGTGCCTTGCGACAGGTATGAGATTAGATAACGGCAGTCAAAGAGCAGATCTGCTACCAACTCATCCTGTCGCACCTCGCCATCGATTTTCGTGATGAGACGCAGGCTTCTGGGGTCTTCGACGAGACTGCTGGCTAGAAGACACGGGCCCATGGGCGCATAAGTGTCAAATCCCTTAGAAAAACCCCATTGGGGAACTCGCCCAGCAAATTTTGGATCGCGCTGGAGTTTGCGAGATGAAATATCATTACCTACTGTGTAGGCAGCGACATAAGATAGGGCATCTTCTTGCGAAACTTCTTTGGCATCTTTACCAATGACGATGATCTTGATACGCGAAGTTAGTGTAACAGATAAATTGGGAGATAGATCTACTCGTACCAGTTCTCCCTCGTAGTCAGCTTGGTCATCCTGGGCGATCTTTGGAATAACTACGTTGTCACCATGGTCTAGAATCGACGTCTGGGGCTTGAAGAAGATAAATGGATATGGAGGCGCCGTTCTCTTGGCTTGCTGGACTGTACATGTCAGTCTCATCTTTTCGCCTTAGGTTTTCCCTTACTATGTATCATATAATTCAGACCGACACAGCGAAGACTGGGCACTTCAGATGGTGCTAGTGGAGACAGGATTCTCTTTACCGTCACCACTTCATCGGTCACTCGAGTTACACCAGTTTCATCAAAAGGGTCTTCACCGACAATAAGTCGTGCCTGTAAGTGACTCTTTTCAGTCACGTATCCGAGGTCAAAGTTTGGGTGAGGCAGAATGGGCTCGCCTCGAAGGACCCTGCCTTCCACAGTCTCGAATCTGATCAATCTTTGCCACGGCAGTTTCATTGCAACGTTTGATTTTGTTTGTTTTCATTCCCTTTCTTGTTTGTTTCTTCTCGTTGGAATATTAATAAATGAAACTCGGGTTCTCGTGGTCGATTTGTCGGCATTGCACCGCGGACTCTTCCGCGGACACCCAACCGGTACTGTACGAACCTCATGGTAAGTTTGTCAGTAATCTATTAGCCTTAACCATTGACTGATAAATGCTTTTGTCCCAGATTAGCCAAAACCTAAAGGGGCTTCAAGTTCTTTCTGCTGACTAGCCTGTATTCCAAAACCACAACGTTCGATTACTTCTCAATAGAACAACAATGGCTACCAAACGAGAGGTCGTCACTACGCGAATTATCTCGCAAGATTCAGAAATCGGTGTCGAAGAAATAAATATACCCGATGAGCTAGCTCTGGCGGTGGAAAAATTCCAGACTAAGCCTCTATGGACACGAATGGCCAAACTGAACCCACCTCTGCCAAACCCTAGTTGTGTGCCACACATCTGGCGTTATGATCAGATCCGGCCCAGTTTGTTAAAAGCCGGTGAGCTGGTCGGTGAGAGTCAGGCTGAGAGGAGAGTTTTGATGTTGGTGAACCCTGCTCGAGGTAAGATGCTTGTGTAGTACTTCTCGCCTTCGGTTTCAAAGCCAATAAATGACAAATTCATGCAGATGCCCCTTACACTACCGATACTCTTTACGCAGGGTTACAGCTAGTGATGCCCAATGAAGTTGTAAGAGCTCATCGTCACACCGCATTCGCAATGAGATTCATTATCGAGGGGCATGGAGGTTTTACTGCTGTGCATGGACAGCGCATCACCATGCAGCGCGGCGATGTTATTCTAACTCCGCGCTGGAACTGGCATGATCATGGGAAAGATGGTTCAGGACCGATGATATGGCTGGACGGCCTCGATCTACCCAATTTCCGGCATTTTCCGGTCCATTTTGTTGAGCATTATCAACATTCAAGATACTTAGCTAGTGATGTTGATTCTAACGTGTCGCCTATTGTGTTCCCTTGGACGGAGATGAAACATATTCTAGATAATACTCCGGGAAATTGGGCATCTTAAGACTACTTAAAAAGCGATGGGCAACAGGGTATGTCTACTGTCCTAAAATTTTTCGATTCCAACCAAATGGAATAACTAATACCTTGGGAGACAGTATCTAAAGTTCTGGGAGGATCTGCCGAGCGACTCAAGGCCGGAACAAGCTCACTAGGAATTTGAGAAACTGCATCTTCAGTGTATCATGTAGTGTCCGGAACGGGTTATTCTATCATTGGAGAAAATGAACGCATTGCATGGGGCCAGGAGACACGTTTTGTGTTCCATCTTGGCAGCGATACCAGCATTTTGCAGATTCTGAGGGACGGGAGGAAGTTTATTTGTACCGGTTCCATGACAAACCAATGCTTAACGCTCTAGGATTCTATCGTCTGGATGGAGTCGATGTGGAGACCTTGGTGTCTGACTAGTTGATGTCCTGTCTGTTTCTTCTCTACGTTCCGCTTTGGAACCTGACGGAGAGCCAATTTCATTTCATATTGGAGCCACTGGTTTCTGCAAACTGAAAACAGAGGTATACTATATAAACGTATGCAGTTTTATCTACCACTCTTGCCCTAGTTCCAAGTCGCCCAGGTGGCATGGAAGCTTTTCATAACGGATATCTTAATTTCTAGAAATCTAGACTACAAAATATCCCGATACACCTCTTTGCAACTTAAGTGTTGGGCTAAGCTGTGAGGCGATCTGCAAACAAGAAAGAAGGAAATATGGTTGGATGCTTGCCAACTGGGATGAAAAGAATCGCGCTTAAGAGATGAGTAGCAGTAATAGTAGCAAATTGGTTACTCGCGCAGGCAGCATGCCTAAAGAGCACCTTTACGCTATTTGCTCCTCTCATTGCATACATTGTGGCCATAATCTCATTTTCGAAAGAAAAAGCTATACCAGCTGCAAAAACCCTCTTGGCCAGTATGCTATCTCTTGAACATTTCCTGTATGTTATGAGAATATATTCTCCAAAAATAATGATCCATCCCTCTATAACACCAGACCTCCCACACGTGCAATCTTAATGTAATTGCACAAATCTCTTCTCTTAGTAGTAATTCAATAACAGTGCTTTTAAAATTAGCACATAAAGTAGCTCGCTACCTCGCTAGTAGCAACACTAGATAGTAGATAAAGGACTGATAAATTGATATGTAATTGAACCACTAGGGTGGGTGAGTAAGGGCAAGCAAAATCCAGCAAATATGAACTGAGTTAGTAACGAATGGGTACCTTAGTTATTCAATGGTTTGTTAACATAATGAAGTTGTGAATATGTTCTTTCATACATTTCCCGCTGTGTTATCCGCATTAATAAATGTGAAATTCCTACTGCGAATTCGATTTGGAAAGTTCTCAGCTCCAGCTAGGTCCTGCAGTCCAGCTTAATGACGTCACTCACCATGAGAAGGCGACTTTCCACGAGGGCCCCTTCCTAGATGATTTAAACAGTAAGATATATCAAGGAAGCAGTCTCACGTGGTATGCAGTGAATATGAGCGAGGGGAGGCGAGTGTCTAAAAAGAATCTGTATTTGATTGTTTGCATTGTTTGTTCACTCCTCCATGTGTGGTTATCTTCGGCTTCTTCCCGCGGGATCACATCTCGGTCAATCATCTTTCTCTTTCGTCACACAACCCGTCAATCGAAATCATTACTCTAGCCTCTGTGTAGGCCAGTTTTGGAAACGGATTGAAGTAATACCAAAACGAAATGCTTGCAAATACCCCGGTGACTCCGCCACGCCAAGAACAGGAGCGGAAACGACGCCGGGTAACCCAGGCATGCATATCTTGTCGAACACGAAAGTCTCGAGTATGGATGATTCCTCTCTTTCTCTTAATATCGAGCTAATTTAAAACAATTTAGTGTACGGGACAGCGACCGAAGTGTAGCACCTGTACCGAATTAGGGCTGACGTGCCAATATGTCTCAACTGGGCAGGCAGATCAGACCGTCGTGGTAGGAAAAGAGTAAGGCAACAAGCCCTAAAGCCTTTGTCCCTGTATTCTGCTGAGCCAAGATGATATCTTAAGGCACTTCCAAGCAATCGAAGACCGTCTAAACCATCTCGAGTCACTGCTTGACGAAGGTGCAAACAATGGCCAGAGCTCCAAAAGGTCGTGGAATGCCTCGGACACAGCCGAGAATGAGGATCGCCATTCTCAGGCTCCTAACCTCACTTCTATAAGTGATGACCCAGTCACTGGTTCGATGGGTTCAGATGATCCTACAGATGGAATGGGACATTGTGTATTTGCCGATGAAGTGGATCGCGCCTACTTTGGTATGTTCTCTTTTTTCCCTCTTAGCAGCTGGCCATTCAAGGAATTGACGTTGATCTCATTTATCCTACAGGTGCTTCGTCAAATATTGCCTTCACATCTGATTTATCTCGAACGCTCAAACGTATGTCGCGTTCCGGTAAATGGGCCGTACCTGGCTACCAGCACACCGCGCTACCAGATTTTCACATTGCGCGAGTCTCTCGGCCGAGCTCGCCCATGCCACGCACGGCACAATTGGTAACAGATGCCCATCAGGGCACCGCATCAATATCCTCTATTTTTTACCTACCCCCGGACCAGGAAACGTTAGCTTTAATCGACCAGTACTTTTCTAATACAGGATTGCTCTTCCCGTATCTCCATGAAGAAACCTTTCGTGAAACATATGCCCAGCTAAAGCATGACAATGCAGCAACACGCCGTACATGGCTGGGGGTTCTGAACATGGTGCTTGCTATGGCTACGCACACCACGGTGCTACAAATGGGTCAGGCCGAACGCCAAAGACAATCCGAAGCATTCTATCGACGTGCCAATGGCCTTTGCGCTGAGCATGTGATGAACGGCGCAAGTGTCGAAATTGGTAAGTTTTGCCCAGAAATTTCTTGTCGTGCCACATTTCATCGTCATGTTAATATCAAACCAGTCCAATTTCTGCTTCTTGTCAGTCAGTACATGCAAGGAACCAGATCGTCTATTCAAACGTGGGCAACACATGGCCTCGCTGTCAAAGTAGCGTTCCAACTTGGGCTACATTCGGCAGAAGCCTCCAAGCGATTCTCTGCTGTTGAACGCGAAATCCGGAAGCGGACATGGTTCGGTTGTATTGTTCTTGATCGGTACGTCGTCAAGTAGGAATAAAAAATCAGAACCCTAACTGCTGTATTCACTTTTTGCACTTCTAGAAGCTTGAGCATGACATTTGGCCGTCCGGCCTCAATCCCCGAGCATTATTCTCGACTCGAACTGCCTGTCTATTTTGATACAATCGAAAGTCGTGAACGCCAGATTGAGGCACGACAGCGGTGCCGATATAGTACCGATTTTTTTAATGCTACTATGTAAGTGCTTTCTTAAGAAAATCAACAAGCGTTCAAACCATTAATAGTAAGTGACTAATTGGGACAAATTGTTCAATAGTCGAGCGTATTCCATCCTAGGCAAGACCATCGAGCTCCTCTACGATGGCAACTTAGGGTTAGAAGAAAAAATTCCTAACTATGAGTTGATCACTCGGGTGCTACGCATTAGACACTTGCTCGAAGAATGGACTGAGCAGCTGCCCAAACATATGGGGATTATTCAGGCACAGAACTATATCTCCCAGCTCGGCAACGATCCAGTCATCGATCGATTCCGCGCAATCCTTACCCTTCGATATCACAATATCCGGCTTCTGATGCACCGTGTGGTCCTTGTGCGGCTTTGTGACTCACTTGGCGACTTTGAAGCGCGGAACCAAGATATTCTTGCCCTGCAGGATGTGGCCTGGAGCACGTTACAAATTGCTACCGAGTCTGCGACAGAGATAATTAACATTGTGTTCGCTGTCGTAGAATCCGATTGGGTGCGGCGTGGGTTGTTAGGCGCCTGGTGGTTTACACTTTATTATAGTCTGTCATTCTTATTCTTGAACATCACTCTATCCCGTTTCTAATGTTTTACATGCTAGCATTCGACGCCGCCTTGGTCTTGTTTACCATATTCTTGCTCGTGAAACGATCCGCCTTTCTCAATCCCTGCCCTCCGTGCACCACCCCAGAGTTACTTAAGCAGACATTTGTTAGCTGTATCGAACCTCTGCGTCGGCTAGACGAGGGAAACAGGACGATTGATAAGTGTTGCTGGTGCTTGCAGAGGTTAACGGAGGCTTGGGATCTTATTGGTATGACCTTTCTATCGTTGAATCGTGGCAAATGCTGTAACACTCAACTAATACGTTCTATGACTCAATAGAAATGAGCAGTGATCGATTCGCCATACAAAGTAGTACACTGCTTACGCAACTCAATGATCACCATCGTAAGCATGACAGCTCTCTTTCAGTCGAGCAAGTTCTGAACCAGAATCTCTCATTTTTGGATTTTGATTTCATGGCCAATGAGCTATTCGATGTTACAGATGGGATTATTTAGGCTTGAAATATCTAGTTAGAAGTTTTCGTCTTTTGATACAATGGCTGAAGTCTATGTCGTCATTCAGACTATATAAGGACGCTCATATGTAGTAAAAAAAATTTTCCCGTGAGAATTCGACCTCCATGAACATATTTATAATAGCTTTCTACACCGAACACATTGATTTACTTGCGAATCGAGCCAGTCAAGGAGGCCGACGTCCAAGGACTTTCGGTGTCTGGCTTGTGAAATGAACTGTCAATCTTCTGATTTTCCCATACAACTCACCTTTCAGCCTGTCAAGTATATAGTTGTCTAGGGTAGAATAGCAATTGCTCCATATAAGAGCTTTATTCGTGACTACTTCTTCAGTGAACTGGTGGCCTTCGGGTGGTTCCCGACAGAGCCGCGGATTAGTAGTCTTCGGGTAGGAATATATATGAGGTACAATAAGCTGGAAAAGTGAATTAAAAAAAGCGAGAGCTTTGTATACACAAAATTCATCTTTATCTAAGACAGACAAAGGTCATTGCAATATCTCATATCGCCCACGTCTAATGGGTATTCCGCAGCAGCAACTATCCGCCTGGGTGGAAACACCTGGACCAGATGCGACAATCGAATTCCGGGAAATCGCAGTGCCCAAACCCAGCGCCGGCGAAGTCCTGGTTAAGTTAGAGGTTTCTGGGGTGTGGTCAGTATGGTGCAAAATAAGAAGTAGTAACGGGCATAACTTAATATCTGTGGAGTCATTCGGACCATCATTCGATTTACGGGAATACGCCAATGACGACCCATATTGCCGGGCATGAAGGTGTGGGGATCATCGTTGCAAGTGTGTTTTCTCCCCCATATTTTAAGCCAATTGATTTGTGTAGTTATGCATATATCTAACAAATGAGGGCCGTAGTTGGGTCTGACGTGTCTGATGATCTTCTCCAAAGTCGAGTAGGAGTGTCGTACGTTCATCGACCTCCAACAACCGAGACACCTAATTATATTAATGAAATGTCCAGATGGCTTCATCGAGCATGTGGCAAATGTGATATTTGCAAAGTGGACTATACTCACTGCCCACACCAAGATAATTCGGGAAGAGTAAGTTATTGTGTCACCTACTTGTCCTAAATGATCTTGGTACTTACGACAAAGTAGAATGTTTCAGGGACTTTCCAAGGTACATGTCACTCGCTAGTATTCTATCTAGTATTCTATATGAACACGCTAACACTAGTTCAAGAATACTGCCTAGCCGACGCCGAATACTTGTACCAAATTCCAACCGAGATCCCAGCGGCAATCGCAGCACCACTTCTCTGTGGTGGCATCACCATGTACGGCGCTCTTATGCGAGCCGATCTACGTGCAGGCGATTTTGTGGTCATTCCTGGAGCTGGCGGCGGTCTTGGCCATTTGGGTGTCCAGATTGCAACTAGTATGGACTTGCAGGTAATCGCAATAGACTCGGGTCCGGAGAAGGAGGCCATTTGCAGAGATTCTGGTGCTTGTCACTTCTTCGATTTTCAGAAGAGCCGCTCCTCTCTAGTGGAGGATGTGCGCTCTGTTACAGGAGGAATTGGAGCACACGCAGTTCTCTGTATCACTGGCGCACCATCGGCATACGAGAGCGCTTTGGCGATGATGCGGAGTCTGGGAAAGCTCGTCTGTGTGGGCATTCCGCCATCGTCTTACCGGTTGGCGATCAGCCCTTTCGAGATTTTAGTTCGAGGCCTACGAATTATAGGGTCTACAGTAGGTAACAGATCCCATATGTCGTCGTTGATGGATCTCGTGTTACAAGGCAAGGTGAGACCGAAGGTGGAGGTCTATCGATTTCTGGAATTGCCAGAGGTAATGAAAAGGCTGGAATGTGCGACTATAACAGGAAGAGCAGTTCTACAGATTGAAAAGTAGTATATATATAGACGTAAATACGAGTGAAGAATTATCATTGAGTCCATTATCTTAGTCGACACTAAAGGCCTTCAACCCTCACACTTCATCACCTTGCGCCAACTTTCAAAGCTCAGAAATCATAGCCTCCTTTTGCGCTCGCATATCAAGCTCCTGTATCCAGCTGCTTCGCGGTTGACTGTGCGAATCCCAATAAATCTGAGCTAGGTCATCTGGTTGAGCAATGTGGGTGTCTGCCTCCACATGACAAGAAATTTGAAGCATATCTTGATTGCAGTATTTAATCTAGCTAAATTGGTATTGATCATCGATTCTAAGAGCTTACGCCATGAAAATTTCTCCCAACGGCTTTTACGCATTTTCCTATCTTCACAAGAACAAGATCGCTCTTTAAAGCTAAAGCGTAGAATTTGCGTAATTTATCCTGGAAAAATATAAAATATTTCTTATATGCCAAAAACATAGAATTTTTTTGGTTGGGGGGTTATTAATGTCCGCAGCAGTAATGTGCATGCCCTCTTTGGTGAAAGTCTGTGGTTGGTATGAAATTATATAGGAAACTAGCCGCCATGCATTCTCCCAGCTAAGACAAAATATTCTGCGTATGACGGTAAGCGAGCTCAAAGATATTTTGAATTCAAGTTCGAGACTCTACAATTCTTCTGAATTCTGTCATGGTTGATAAGTTGGTTAGCTGACCCCGATTTCGCATGATACTATGCTAATACGTTTTGTTTTATAAAACTACCCTGAAAGATGTCTTATATATATGAAGTAGAAGTCCTTAGCTATGTTTGAAGACTTGTTCCAGCCATATTTTGAGTCGCAATGGATTGACTATTTTGACTTTGGAAAGCTGCTTTACATGATGACTGCACTCTGCATGGTGTTCGTTAAAGAAGGGGTGGAGGAAGTCTGCAAAGCTGTACAAATCCTTGAGATTAAGCAAGCCTTGAAAGATGTCACTAAATATGTTGTCGAAGATCCTGGTGCATTTGGATGCTTTTGGTTTTTGGTGTATGATGGTCTAGGGAATGCAGATCCTTTTTTATGAAGTGACAGGTTCCACTATATGTGTGACTACTCGAGGATTCCTTATCGAGACCTGGAGCTTCAGAATTCAGTCCGGGGCAAGCTATAATAATTTATTCTTTTGTGCTATTGAATTTTTAACGAACTAACATGGAAGACTGCTGCATGATATCAAGAACGATGACGAAGGCCACCTTTTCTCCAAGCTTGATGGAACTTAGTCTAGGACATGTTTTCCCCAATATTCCATTTGCTTTTCAAACAAATCTCACCCTTATAATCTCTTACCTGAGCTCTAAGAATCAAGCTTCTACCGAGAAGAGGCATAGGTCTTGATATCCCTGTCAAAGTGTACGATGTTGTGTGCTGTGAAAATGTGTTTTGTGAAAGGCACGATCCTGCTATCGGGGGCTTCATGCAAAGTGCAATCAATATACGGGTATAATAAGAAGAAACATCTGAACCGGTTAATGATCCATCATGTATGCGTTACGAGTAGGTTATCTTTTGACAGGGTCCAATGATAGTTCTTTTTTATTTCTTTATTGAAATAAAACATTTCTAAACCTGATCAATCCCGCCAGGTGATCGCCTTCGTCCTGACCCATTCTCTCAATCCGTCTAGCCCATTAAATCGTCCAAACCCACTGTCTTTAACACCACCGTGAGGGAGAGACACCTCATCGTGGATGGTCATATTATTGATATGTACAGCCCCCGTCTCCAATTGTCTCGCAAACTTCATTCCTCGTCGCAGATCTTCTGTAAATACCGCCGCAGTCAGACCATATGCAGTATCGTTGGCTAAAGTTAATGCTTGCTCATCGTCTTTAACCACGTACAGCGACACGGACGGACCGAAAGATTCTTGATAATAGATGTTCATACCAGGTTTGACGTCCTCAAGTACTACAGGTCGCATCCTATTTGTGCTGTCATTTCCATTGAACAGAGATCCATGTAGAAGGCTGGCCCCCTTAGTGACTGCATCGTCCAGGAGAGCTCGCACTTTGGCTGCAGACTGCTTATTTATGAGTGTTGGAGATGGCTGGTCCGAGCCAAAGAGGTGGCTGATCGCTGCCTTGAGCGCTGTGCGGAAGCCCTCTGCGACACTGGCATTGACAATGATACGCTCGGTACTCATGCACACCTGGCCCGAATGAATGAAAGCCCCGAGTGCGCACTGCTCTGCTGCCAATTCAAGATCTGCATCTGCACAGACAATTGCTGCTCCTTTCCCACCCAGCTCAAGAAGACAGGGCTTCAGGTATTGTCCACAAAGTTTGGCTATTATTGACCCTACAGCAGTGCTGCCGGTGAAGTTTACCTTTCGAATGGCTGGGTGCGCGATCAATTGGCTAGTGATCGCGGCAGCATCGCTTGGCCGATGATAGATAGTATTTAGACAACCAGCTGGAAGGCCGGCTTTGTGCAGAATAGAGACAAAATGCCAGTATGTCGCTGGAGCCAGCTCAGAACCTTTGAGGATGACAGTGTTGCCAGCTGCGAGCGGGAATAGACAGGCTCGCATGCCGAGGGTGTGAGGGGCGTTCCAAGGTGCAATACCTAGAACCACGCCGTATGGTTGGTTAATGAACACTGCACTCGTTTCTTTCTCGTCAGGGTTAACCACAGTTCCATAATAGGAAGATAGTCCGGCCAATTGCAGACAAATATCTATCGCAGTGCCATATTCGAATTCAAAAGCCCTAGTAGGAACAGCTGTCTCTGTGCTGCTGTATTCGTGGCTCTCCTCACGAAGTTCCTTCAGGAGCTGGTAAGCCCGCAGAAATATTTCTCGTCGCTCCTGGGGCTTCGTCCATCTCCATTTCTCAAAAGAAGCTGCGGAAGATGCAATGGCATCTCGTACATCGTCTTCGTCGGCTGCAGAAGCTTTCCACAAGACCTGCTGGTGGATCGGCGAAACCACGTCAAATGTCGTCTTCGTGACTCGTTGGGTGCCATTTATCCACAATGGGACTGTAGCATTGGCGTCGAATTTTAGAACCATTTCCTCAATGTTTCTTTCCGATTGACGTTTCAAAGTGTTTGAGATTACAGGAAGAGAGCTCGTGATTCAATTCGAGCTGTAAGCAATTCCGTCACAGGGTATAATTTGATTTGTTGTGAGTTCAAACACAAAAAGTTTATATTGGCATGCTGATATTAATTTTTAGTGTTATCTTCCCCTATTTTCTGGCGGATTTATACGGAATGCAGCCGCGGGAGGATCGGGAAGCCCAGAGCTTACGCGGACTTCGATGGAACGGAACATATTGATATATCCGAATGAGATAGTGCCACAGATCATACGTCCCACTTTGTCAAAACTCGGATTCCTGCTTTCATGTTTCTAGATATATCTGTTACATTGACCAGTTGAGGTTTATTACGAAGTGAAACTTCAGAGATAGGTGATGTTCGATAGTATTTCGTCGGATGCTTGATAGAACAAAATTAAGTAAGATTTTTATGGTAGAAACAATGCACTGAATTGTTAAAGTTTACTACGCTCATATTGAAGACCATGGCTTTATAGAAATACTAGATGCATGTCCCTGAATTTGCTGGGCTGAAGTAGCCATATTCATCTAGCCTCCTCCACCGTTGACCCTTCTCACTCGTCCAGGTACCATATCATGACTCGTTACTGACAATATCCCAACGATTTGTTTACCGCCGCAACATCCCAGTAGAATGGTCTCATCTCAACAATCACTCCGCGCTCCAAGTCGACAGTAATAGCCTGGCAAAACGGGAAATCCATCTCCTCCCCAGTCTTGCGCACTTTAAAGTGGACATTCGAGAGCACCACGATGCGGTCCGAATTCGGGCGCTCAAAAATCTCTGGATCTTGCACATCAACTACATCAAAGTAGTCGGCCATGCGCCGCGTCCAGTCCTGCATCCCATCTGGCCCGATATAGACTCCTGCATACGGCAGGGCGGACGTTTGCTCCATGCGAATGTTAGGGGCAAGGGTGGCTGCGATACCGGTAAAGTCGCGATCTTCTGGAGCAGCTGCCATGAACTCACGTTCCGCCTTGTAGAAGGCGTCTAGCACCTCCCGTGCTGTATATTTTGGACTGGATGTCATGGTGGTCACGGATTAGGCACTCGAACAAGACAGGATCTCGTGTGTTAAGAACTTCACACAGTACAAGGTAGTACAATCGAAACTGGACTTGGATGGTAACCTTTTTTGAGAAGAATATTGAGAAAATCGATCATGAAGACATGACTTCAGAGATCGATGTGCAAGTGGTTTTAACAGGCTTCCTCGGCAATTTCGGGTGCATTCCGGCATGCATATCATTATGAGGGATTTCCCTTATCCTAGTCAACCTAACTATCTGGCGCACTTGTAATCTTCGGAATCGATTAAATCCCTGAATTTGTCAGCGCATCTGAGATAATTTCTTGTCTTTATCTCAGCATAAATGGCATCTGGAAGGAGCTAAGCGTACAATCTCTAGTGATAAATCATTGCAACAGGCTCGACACCTCTACTCTGCGAAGCAAGTAGAAAACTCTTTTGGAGGATTATACAATGGGTCCACAACCAGATCTTCAACAATCACTCGAGTCGTACAAAACAACTAGTTCCGTGCAAGATTTCCACAGCCTGCGCGACAAGGTGGTGGTAGTCACAGGTAAGTACAGTATCCTAAATAAGTAGCTGCCGAAGTTTATGAAATTTTAGGCGGTGGAGATGGCATTGGACTCGCTCTAGTCAAGGCCGTGGCCGAGTTTGGCGCTCATGCTGCAGTGATCGGCCAGAGTCAGGCGCCTAATCAACAACTACGCGAGATCCAAGACTTGCATAGGGAAAGCCAGGTGAAGTATTACTGGTGTGATACCCTCGATAGGAACAATAACCTTTCCCTGGACTTTGCTTACATGTACATCGTCCATCCAGCGCCGATGTTACGGAGGGTTCGCGGCTTCAAATGACATTTGATCAAATTCTGCTGGACTTTGGAAAAGTTGATGGCGTGTATGTTTTCTTTCTCCATCTAAAACCTACTTGCTTTACACCATATATCATAAGAAGAAGAATCATGTCGATAGCACTGACTTTTCAACAGGATTGCGTGCGCTGGGATCTGCATTGAAAAGCCCTTTATTGAACACACGTGGGAAGAGGTGGTACGACTCCAAATGGTAAATGTATGTGGTAGACCACCTTTATTGGAACTAGGGGGTTTTCGCTGAAAAAATCATAGAGCATAGGGTTATTCTTCACCGTTCAATTAGCCGTAAAGGCGATGCTTCGAAACTACGCTCCGCACGATCACAACACACCGAAGGGCAGCGTCATTCTCATCGGGAGCATCGCTACGGACAGCGGCCTTGAGAGTCAGGGGTTGACTGCCTATTCCGCATCCAAGGGTGCAGCCAAAGGCCTTCTTCACAGCCTAGCTGTTGAGTTGGCGCCGAAGGGAATTCGAGTCAATATGATATCTCCAGGACATACCATCACGGACATGTCGGTCAGTCAGTGGGAAACTCGCCCGGAGCTAGAAACTGCCATGAAGGCCGCTATCCCAATGGGACGAATGGCAGATCGAAGAGATCTAAAAGGTGCCGCGGTATATTTCTTATCGGATGCGTCGCTATACACAACTGGCAGTAATCTAGTCATTAGCGGTGGGATCCATGCTGGAAGGCTCTAAACTCATATGTACCTTGAAGTATACAAATTTGAGTAAGGACCGAAATGATTAAGACTGCGCCAAGATACGCTACGACAGTTTGATCTCTAACATATATAGGCAATGAGATGGTACATAGATGCCAGAATTCCTAAAGAAGTAGCTTCAGTTAAATGCTTTTACGCGAAAGATTGAGGCCTTGCCATATCCCATTGACAAGTTAGACTTGTTTAAAACCAAACCTGAACCGCAGAACAAAATCACACCAATGATCAATCTGCAGCATTTGATTACAGTTCAAAATCTTATTTAACATTTATTGCTAGTTTCAGATATATATATTAATTAGGGTTACTTATTGTATGAATTCATTGTGAATAATGAATATCATCTGCTAGTTCATTTACTGGTCAGGACTCATGCGCTTATATTAGAATCAAGATCACAACATATGTGTAATAATCTTAAAGTTGTAATACTTCCTAGATATATTTAAACACGAGTCATGTAAGCCACTGGTCAGTTGGAATAGAAATATATATGTATTACACAAAAAATTACGGTATTCATAAAGTGGTAGATCTCCGTTGTGCTGCTCGTCATCGCTTAGACCGATGTAATCCGAGTGATAAATTTGAGAAGAAATTGTTAAGAGAATAAATAGTTTATCAATCACATCTTTCGAAGCTAGTAATTACCCGAAGATCGCTTCGCAGTGATCCTTGATCATTGCCGCAACATCATAATAGTCGCAGTCGAGCACTTTCATGTTATGCCCTGGGCGACGTTCTCTCTACCAGTCAACCCTTCCTTGTGGCGTTGTGAGATAAAGACAATCGCCGTCCTAGCTTTGCTGCTCGACAAGGTCAACAGATATGGATCGCAGCGTTGTGAAATGTTGTGTGATTAGATTTTCTTGCTTTTAGCTGAACACACCTAGCGCGTTTCTGAGAGCCTTATCCGGTATTCATTCCTCTTAGAGCTAAAACTTCCTCAGTATCCAGTGGTTTGAAGTGACGAGCAACGTGAATACAATTCATGGCCCTAGGGTTAGGGTTCTAGTATTCTTATCATGGAAAGGGGAAGGTGATCAAATTGTCACTCTTGGCCGGACGTGAGGAAGAGGGTGATGAAGAGGAAGGAGAAGATGAGGCTTGTTTCATGGAAATGTGAGACGATACTCATTGAAGATGGACAATTATAGACAATTCGCGGCCATTAGAATCAGAATCCCAAACGCATCACCGCTCACCATCCATGAATTCAGGTCATTCATCTTATCCCCTCCATGTCCCCTCCTAAGCGCAATTAAATCAGCATACCTCAAATAGCACCTCCCATCTCTTGTCCTCAGCATCTCGTCATACTTTTCTATCCACTCACCTTCCGTCGCCGCATCCCAAAGATGCTTGTGAGCAGGAAGCGGTAGAACGGAGAGCCCGATTTTAGTTTTGGCACGTTGTTCAGGTTTGATGTCGAACAGAAGATACAATATGAAGGCTACCATCACGGTCCTTCGTTTCGACTCCTTCAACAACCACTCTGACCATTCCGGACGGCAGCCTTCGACCTCAGCCTCACAGACTAATCCGCACTGTTCAGCTTGGATTGCGATTTTCTAGCAGGAAGAACTGTTAGCTCGTCAATAAGTGGGAGAAACAAAATTCTCACCGTCATAGCTCTAGTGAGTTCGCGGTCGAATTCAGCGGAGAATGAGTCCTCGTCAAAGATCCTGAGAAGTATATACAATGTGACTGCCTGAAGCATGGACAGTACAGTCCACTCATCTGCATTCACGTATTCGTTCATAAAGCGATTATTTTCCATGGTTATGGTGCGCCAGACGAAAGAACTAGTCGAAGGTGTTTTGTTGGTGTAGAGAGAGACGATCGATTTGCATATCTCCAGTGTCGGTAGAGTAGGTGGGGTTGCGCAAGTCGGAGTTTGGCCCGAGCTTGGGTCTGGGGATGGAAGCGACGTGCTGTGGATGAAAGGTGGCAGGTCCTTAGTTGCAAGGGCCGTGGCGTACGATTTCAAGTTCTGCAAAAGAAAAGCGCGGCCGATTTGTGAGCCCATTGGGAGATATGCGTGAATGAATGGACTTCTGGTCGATGTCGGGGACAGATCACGGTCCATGGGTCGAAGGACTAGGTAGGGGGTATGGAACATGCAGTCTGCGGGAGTTGAGAATGCCGCGTCGAGAGTTAAGCCTGGTGTTGGGCCAGGGATGAACCAGTTGGTCGGGGATCCGTTGATTGAATAGCCATCGGACAAAATATTAGCATTTATTTCACAAGCCTCCCAGAGAGCGAAGTTATCCTGAGGCGTCAAATCGGACACAGGAGCGAGCCAAAGACTGGGAGAATCCATATCTAAGCTGATCAGAGCGTTATTGCCGTTTTCCACATGGGCATTGCAAGTCATATCGTTTTGACTGCCCGGTCCTGGAATATCAACAAGCAATTGACCATCAAGGCTTGACTCATTTGGTGGAGCAACTGCAAGTTGTAGGGCTAAGGTGGCACTCTTCCTAGTCAATTCATACAAACAAGTAAGCCCCCTTTTATCACATCGACTACAATTTGGGCGTTCTGAGTCGCATCTTGCTTTGGCTTTCCGACAAGCTGCACATGACTTCTTCAAGACCGGGAGACTCTCCTCCCACTTATTTCTACAGTACAAAAAATGTCGATTCCTCGAGGTTCCTGGCACGACAGATGAGCAAATGACTAAGGGATGCTAAGGGAGTCGGACCATACGTTTTGTGAACGCTTTGGAGCAGATCTTGCAGAGGAACGGCCCGGTATCATTGTTGATATGCCGGCAGGAGGTTTTTCCACTGGTGCTAGGCTCTGTATTCATGACCTTGCAATGTAATGGCTGAGCAGATCAATCTTCTCGGAATAGTTTGGATGGAGAGTCTGGGCTTATGGAGAATCGTCGGAGATAATTGTTAAGGTGGGGCGGGGGCTCTAGCCGCTTCAGGTTAGGCTGTTCATCATCTCTCCGCGCAACCTGGATCTATACGCCTTCTCTCACGCGCCATCTCTCATCTTCTCTTCTGACATTAATCACAACTTCAAGATGATCCCCATCTCTTGACTTATCAACGTTCCGGCCTCGAGCGATCTGGTGGTTGTCTGATCGGAATATCTTTACCAATGGCTCCTACGCGCCACCTTTGGCCCGTCGAATGCCTCTATCTCCAGCATCCGTGCTAGTTTTTTGTCGATTTTCCGGGCTATACAATATTTTTCCGCTGCCACACTTGCCAAGTATCACAATATCTAATGTGATTGCATCGTTTTTGTTCATTTCCGGACATGGAGATTCTTGTCGCGTTAAAATGCCTTCCCAAGTGTATAAATGGCACGCCCTTTTCTCCTGTTCTCCTGTTCTCCTCATCTTCATCATATTCAAGACCCCAACACCCATCTCCTCCCGTATCATCCCAACTTCTTAAAAAAAAAAATAATCCCAAGTCTCTACTGAGCATCTTGAAAGATAATGGCAGGAGATCCCATTCTGGTGAGAAAGCACAGCCTTCACAGGTCCCACAGGCGTTTTCACTAAAGACAGTTACACCTTAATAGATAACGGGCGTTTCTGGCTATGTCGGATTCAAGACTCTGATCCTAGCTCTTGAAGCAGGGTTCCCAGTACGTGCGGTCATCCGCAAGGCTGAGCAGGCCACGAAACTCCAGTCTCACACTCGAGTCGCACCCCACATGGACAACTTACACTGGGTTATTATTCCCGATCTATCAGACACCCACGCCTTCGATCCTCACCTCGCCGGAGTCACGGGAATTCTCCATATCGCCTCACCTACTGCTATCAAGGTATTACCTATCTCCGTACCTGATCTTCGTAAAAGCTAATCCGTCTTAGTCGGACGACTATGACCGTGACATTATCAACCCCGCCTTAAAAGTGACCCTCTCCATCCTAAACGCCGCGCATCGCACTCCTTCAATGAAGCGTGTCGTTATCACATCCTCCACTGTAACTTTGGTCTCCTATGCCTGGATGTTTGGTCCCGCACCTGCGTCCCCAGACCTCACACTATTTACTGCAGCCGACATCAACTCCAAAATTGACGGTCCCTACGGCACGTCAATGGAAGCATACTTCGCATCCAAAACCCTATCCCGCATTGCCACAAGAAAATTTATGGAGGAGGAGAAGCCAGGATTCAAGTTCGTCAACTTGCTGCCATCGGTAGTATTCGGGCCAGATGAGCTGGCTACAAGTGCCGCTGAGTTGGTGACTTCTGGGAACTATCTTGCACTTAGCCCACTCCTGGATGCCAATACTCCGCTTATGGTGGGGGCTACAGTGCACGTTGATGACGTGGCTAGGGCGCATATCGATGCTTTGAAGCCTAGTGTGCAAGGGAATAAAGAGTATATTTTGAGTTCTGATGCACCAGATGGCATTGACTGGGAAGATGCGCAGAACTATATTAGGAAGTCGTTTCCGGAAGCTGTGGAGAAGGAGACATTGAAATTGGGGGCAAGCATGAACGCAAGGATCTGGAGGTTGGATACTGGGGAGACGGAAAAAGGCTTTGGGTGGGAGTTCGTATCGTTCAAGGAGACATTGAAAGAGCTTGTAGGGCAATATTTGAAACTTGTAGCGGCGGAGAAGGAATGAGATTGTGGAAAGGTTTGATTTAGCTAGATTCCTTGAATCAGCAATCGTGTGCGGACTTGAGAAAATCACTAAAGTGCTAACAATAGCTGTATTCATCATATTTTTCATTGTTGTGTCCAATGTTCAGTGATTTTCTCCGAATGTCCCTACTATCGGCTCCAGTGTTATTTAATGAATATAGAGGTTACCTAGAGCAGAAAACGTCTTCCTCCGCGTGAATCGAATTTTTGAAATTGCGCGCCCAGATCCAGACGGAAACGGCTGTAATTTTTTTATTTCCCCAGTCCAGCGCTATTGATTGATCTTAGTCTTACTTCTTATATCGCTAGCGATGGAGGAGGGCGGGGTGAGAACGCCCTGTACCCTAGCGGCGACTGAAGTCGACCCAGGTGTCAATCATACCATCAGGAAGTTCCAGAGCTACGCAGATAAACCTACAACCTTGGCGGTCTGCCTAGAGAAGCATCAAAAGATACGGCCATCTATTGCGATAGAGATAAATTGATGACCGTAACATTGCATTCGGCTTCTATAAATGAGAAACGCCACCTCGTGATGATCAAAACCCTTTGACGGTAGAAAGAATGTCTTTTGTCGCCGAATCAGCACAAACTGAATGCAGATCATGCACGGCTGATTTGTCACGATTATGTGTTCAGAACCACCCTGACTGTAGCCTATAGACGGTTGTGGAACTGATCGGGGCTTGAAATTAGGTTTTTCTGACAGTTGTATTTACTACAAAATATAAGTCACATCTCCCAACTACTCAAAATCCATGGCAGCGACTGTGGCTGAAACTCAGTAGAGGGGTATGCAAAGGTATGACAGATCAAGGTCAAGGCTGGCGCGACGAAGAAGAAGCCGGATTCCTTTTGGGGAAGGTGAAAAGAATCAGCCGATAGAGTACAGGCTGCATTCATTTCGGACAGCATTTTTCAGTCTTTCCAGGAGAAAAACATCAATCTTGATCACGAGCTTGATTTAGCTGAATAATGCTGGCGGCCCGCAAAACCAGATCCCGTTCTAATGCAGAAAGGTCTCAAGTTTAAAACATTTGAGCATTAGTAAGATCTTGTTTCAAATACACGGACAATATTTTCCTTTACCATACCCTCTCGTGACACTACTTCTATTTTTTCCGTCTTATCATGGGAAGACTGATACATCATTCACAGATAAAACAAAGTTGAACAATGTTCTTTTTTTTCAAGAAAGAATCGCCCGAAGATAAATATACACCATGTGATTATTTTGCACACAGAAAGCGAGGAAACAGAAAAAAGCACCTTGATTCAAGCATCCAGAGAGTAGCAAAGATTCGTGAAAGAAAAGAGACACCGACAGACGGCAAAGTCGAGAGATGAGAATACCAGTAAACGCTAGTCCTGGCAAGAATTCCAAGAAATCCACCAAAGACAGGTAATTTTCCAGAATCATCATCATTTTACTACAACCAAGCAGACGACATACCCGGACCGCTCAAGTACACATTGATCTGCATGGCCTGGAGCTTACCGTCATAGAATTGAAGAACTTCGAGAGTCTCGCCCGTGGCATTCGTGGGAGCGAGCAATGGTACAGTTGCATTAGCCTTCATATCCGCAAACCACACATCTTGGGCTTCCTGCGCAGCAGTCATTTTGTTTGGTATAAAGGCAGAAACATTTCCATTGTACGGATAGACCTTGCCTGGGATAATGCCGCTCGTGATGACAAAGCCCAATTCCTCGTCAATTACCAGGTTGACGCGTGCATTGTCATCGGTAGGATGGTCCGTAGGCCAACTACAGCCGAGAGGCGTAGTTGTGCCATTTCCATACACTTCAGTATCGACAACCTTCCAGCCTAACTCAGTGAACTGGCAGGTGTCACTAACAGTGACTGACAGATTACTGGAACTTGAGAATAGAGCCTCGCTCAGAGCCCTAAGTGAGTTCCTGCTGCTTTTCTCCCGGTTGGCCGGTGGCGACATCAAAGTAGCATAATTTGACACAAGCTGAGTAGAATTGAAGGAGAAGCCGTGATCGCCGCGGTTACGGTTGATGAACAATTCTAGCTCGGTGATCTTTTGGTCCGACACCGCAATGCGTCCGCGAAGTATTGATGGCATGTCATTGTTGCCCTCACTGATATCAAGAGCAAAGTATCCAGTCCCCTGCTGCGTATCGATTGCCAGCAGACTAGGCGGAGCAATATTGACGATGGTGCGCCACGAGGTCATCATGCTCAGCGCCGCTGGATGCGAATTTTCAGTGGCGTTGTAGACTGTCGCCAATGGCAGAGTGGAGGGGTCATGGGCCACCATGGAATCTAAAACCTCTGTGATAATGGCCGTCATGCATGCTCGGGAGCAGGAACTCGAGGCACTTCTAGTGGCGAACTCGGCAGTATCAGGGCCAAGCGGCAAAGATGCCCCTCCCATTGTGAACATCGCCATTACGAGGCCCAACGAGAATTGAAGAAAACCGGAAGAAGTTGTTGGAATGCGCATTTTGAGTTGCTCTTCAATAGGATCAAGCGAGTAACTTCTCGATGACAAACGATGAAGAGGACCAATGAATGAAATTTTTGCAAGTGAGGAAAGCCAAACCCTTGAAGGAAGCCCAAGTCTTTGTACCTCATTATGTACATTTTACTCGATTGACAATTGTAGCTCGATAATTGTAGCTTGAAAGTTGAGTAGTTCCGGCTCCAGCGAAGTACACCCAATCGAATCAGCCAGTCTCTTTTGGAATTTCCCCGGACTCGGCTCCACCTAATTACCCCAGATTTATGTCGGCTCCACACTCTGTCCACCTAGGACCTCCACTTTAGGAGACTGTCATTGGACTTCCAGACCGTAAGTACACGCGTCTCCCACCGAAGTTTAGGTTATGATTCGACGAATGACTTAACACAAAATATTAACGGTAGCTCCACTAAATATTCTGCAGAAGATAACTTCGTTCCGACTATTTGGAGTGTGCGGTCGCCATTCGCCCAACACTCCACGCGTGGCCAAATCTAATCATCGGGATGTGGACTGCACGGCTAAAAAAAGCCTGACAGCCATGGGCAAGCACAACCATATAACAAGATGATGCCCCCTGAATAATGCATCTCAATCTCTAAATGCCTTCCAGGTAGCTTGCTGCGATGGATACTACTCATAACGAACAAGTTCAACCCGACGGCCTCGCGGGACCGAAAGAGAATATCAGCGAAAATGATGTGAAGAGGCTGGGCCATCTGCGCCTACGACACGCTGAAACAAATGAGATAATCCTCGTCCCAACACCATCTTCAGACCCCAAAGACCCTCTCAATTGGTAGATTCGCGTGATCTCCCCTAAACTCGTTTCTTTTTAACCTTTTTCTAGGCCAAGATGGTTCAAGCTATATACGGCGGTCGCCGTTTGCTTTGCTATGATCCTATGCAATTTTCTTGCGGCTGGCCCGACGCTGGCCATTCTCCAGACGGCACAGGATTTCTTCCCTAACTGGAAGGAGACCGGCATGTCTGGCCCTATCGCGAAGACTGCCTATTTCTTCAATTGCACCTCATTATTTCAGGGGCTAGGTAATCTGCTCTGGATGCCCCTGATCAATAAATATGGCCGCCGCCCTACGTATGTGAGTGCTTTCACTTTGTACACGATTACCGCCATCTGGTGTGCCGTCGGTAAGGGCTATGCAAATTTCCTTGTGGCAAGAATCATCATGGGATTTGCCGCTGGGGCAGGAGAGTGCCTCGCTCCTGTTACTATTGCGGATGTCTATTTCCTGCACGAGCGTGGAGCGATCACTGCGTAGGTATCTTCGCTGCCTAATACGTGTAATAGGATGATTAGTAACAACATCCTAGGCTATATAACGCCTCCCTGAATTTTGGTGTCGCTGCAGGAGCTATTGTCGACGGCTTCATCGTGAAATTCCATCCTTGGCGATATATCTACTATGTCGCCATCGCTCTTATTGGCGGTGTCACTCTGATCATGTATGCGACATTCCCGGAGACGGCCTTTAATAGAAGTCCAGTATCCAGTAACACTATTACAACATTGGCCGCCTCTGGTGAGCGTGTGTATCGCGGTACGAAAGGTGAAGAGGCTGGAGAATCTGAGTTCCAGGAAGTGGTCCCTCACGCGGTTCATAGCAGTGGATGGTTCAAGCAAAGTCTCAAATTATACCACGGTACTCATACTCATGAATCCATCTGGCAAATGGCGATTCGGCCCGTCGGGCTTTTGGTCCTTCCACCTGTTTTATGGGCAACATTGGTCATGTCGGTGACCATTGGTTTTATCGTAGCGGTCACGTCCAACGTCGCACCAGCATTTAGTGATGCCTATGGCTTTGAAGCATGGCAATCTGGGCTATGCTTTATTGCAGCTATCATTGGATCCATGCTTGGCATTTTCTCTGGAGGCCATTTCTCTGACTGGGTCGCTGACTTCTTCACTCGGCGTAACGGCGGCATTCGCGAACCGGAGATGCGTCTCCCTGCTATTATGATTGGTGCTATTACCGGACCACTTGCCCTGGCTCTATATGGCTGCGGTATTCACTGGAAGATGCATTGGATCGTTCCGACTGTCGGCATTGGCTTAAGTAAGTTCTCCTTTGCCTGCTTCTTTTTCTACGCCAGACGCTTTCTTACTCGGTGTAGTCAACTATACCATCACCCAGGCCACAAACGTATCCCTCGTATACACGATTGATAGCTATCGTCCCATTGCTGGAGAGGTGGTCGTCACCCAGCTAGCCTTCAAATCTGCCTTTGGCTTTTTGTTAGGTTTCTATACGAACCCATGGGTTGATCAGGATGGTTATAATGTTGCCTACGGCGAAATGGCTGCCATTAGTGGTGCTGTCCTCATTTGCTGGATCCCTCTCTTCATTTGGGGCAAGCAGATCAGAGAGAGAACTCTTGGCTGGCCAGTTATGCGATGGGTACAATGGGATGTTGACCGTGAGGTTGGCGAGTAAATTTTTCCCCCTTCTTGATTATGACTTCGGCTTCAACGGCACCGTTTGGCAAATGTGTGTGTAAAGTTCCGATTGAACTTTCTGGTGTCTTGATCTATTGAGTCCGCAAGTGAAGGGGTTTAGGGGGTGAAGCGGGATTCTCATGTAGCCGGTTTCCTTATAATAAAGTCTTTGTATATTCTTAGAGCTTATATTATTAACAACCTTAATTTCTTAAAATATTGAGTTGTGTCTTTTTCTTAATTTAAGTATATTCTCTTTATATTTATAGGGTTATTAGCTGGGTACCAACCAGCAGCATAATAATATTATGCTAGATATCTATTGGGCATTAAAGGTCATCTTAAGTATGAATTAGGACTGCATGGTTGATATCTAGAACGCGAGGATTGTCTATATGTTGTTACTTAAAGTACTTAGAAAGCTAATAATAGGCAAGATCTAAGATTTATTAAAGCATTATCATCTTTTTAGGGCTCGAAATCCAGCATACAAATTGGATGGTGGATGTCATCTTACCTATAGAGATGCAGGCGGTCCTAGGAGGTCCCTCTCCTAATTTCCTCGTTTAAAGTAAGGAAATACTGTAGTTTTAAGTTGTACATTATATATTTTATTACCACTCTACATAAATTGTTCTTGATAGATATATTCTGACTGCGTCGATTTTTAACGGTACTTATCAGGTACTCAGAAAGGCGCCGCTCCTATTCCAAAATATAATCTCGACATGCTGGGGGAAAGGCTAAACGGGGATGAAAAGGAAATCTTCCTGCGTTTCCTCCGCCAAATATTATGTTGGCTACCAAAAAAAAGAGCGTCTGCGAAAGATCTTCTATCTGATCCTTGATAAATGCATGCTGTCTTTAAACAAACTCATATGCCTATATTGCCAGATGTGGAAGACATCAAAGGTAATAACACAAAGTATAATTTCAGTCAAAAAGTCAACCTGTAGTCTGATCTTATGTACCTCATTACTTAGGCACCCCAAGTTCACGAAGGGAGTCTGTCAACCCCAGCCGTATCCAGTTGTTGAGTTCATTCTGGGTAGCCACAGCGATGTACCCCAACATTCCCAAGGCATTGACTCCCGCTTCCTTATTGATGGCAGCTCGCCTCCGTGGAAGCACAACCATCCACCGTTTTGTAAGGATCATTTTGTGCGGACATGCAGCGGTAGGCAAGGCGGTAGCCGCGTGCTCAGAGCGTCCTTCACCAACGGCAGTGGCTTGCTTGAGAAGGTCCACGTAGACTCGACTTAGATCCATTGCCGTTACATGCTGCGAGTCGAAACGATCATAGAACCATTTGAAAAAGACTTCAGGTTCTTTCTCTTCCTGAGAATCAAGGAAGGATGCAAAACTGTTTCGAGGCGTTGGTACCAATGTATATGCTTGTGCAGTCGACTGCAGCCCCCATCTTGGCCGCAATTATAGAAAGCAACAAAGTCCCTGTCCATGGTGGCGACGACCGACCAGACCGTTTTGAGATCATTTTCATTCAAGGGCTCGTATTGCCGTTGGTGCCCGTCACAGATCAAGAGCATGAGATGTGGTCTTGCATAGCAGAATTTGTTGGCGACCAGAAAGTGGGTGCTACCAACGTCACCAATCTCAAAGCCTGTGGTGTTAATATCGCTTCCATCTCTTCTCTGGTCTCGTAATCTATCATCCCCATCTGCATCTAATATGGACGTTTGTAAGATGGGCTTTCTGGCTAGAGCAGGAGTGAGACAAAACACAAACTAAAGAAGTGATAAGTAACAGGATTGTGTCATTGTTTGAAATTATGTATGTAAGCGACACTTACCCGAAGCTTGCCATCAACGTGCTAAATGACCTTTTGCTTGTCATCGTATTATACTAGGTCATATTTGACATATATATCAAACTGAGACAAGATGAAGGACTCACCAATAATCGAGGCTTACTGACCAACTTGGCTTCAAAAGGTCAATGTCTGCTGCTGTAGGTTTTCTGAGCTGAAGACTAGCGGGATGGCAGATGTTACCTAAATAGCTGAATATATGATGAGGCTATAAGAGCGACATTTGAGGTTAGATATGAGGTAGCACAATGCTACCTTCGTGAGTACACGCGCAGAAAACCTTTATCTTATGTGGTGGTTACGTGTGGCATGTTTTCGTAGGATATACACACATACTCAAGGATTCTTGAAATAGATCTGAAATTTTAAACCTGATTATACTTAACAGCGCTAAATACGTCGTCTGTAATATACGTAGCATGGTGGGCCATGCAAATGTGTGCACGGGCTTGTATATGCTAACACAAAACGGTCATAACACAAAAAAAGCAAACATTGAACGACCACAAGTTTTGGAAGTAGCAGTTTATACGCGCTAGTATACATGCAATATATAGCTGACCCATTATCAATATTAAAGATACATCTGGACGTAGTTTAAGATTCTTTCAGGATTGGAGCTAACATGTCGAGAAGAGCCTAGGTGCTTAGATGGTTCAGTCTCACTTCATCCATATGGTGATTTTCAATAAAAGTCCATTGCACGTTGGTCGACTTAACATCAGCGGAAGACTTGGCAAATTGCAAATAGTATCCCTTCTTGTCGCAATTGCCGCCGTCTACCCACAGCACAACACATTTCTGACCGGTCTCCCCGCTGTCACCTAATAATTATCAGTCGTTGATCATAAGAGTGTCACTGAGAAACAATAAACCAACTACTTTCGTCGACATGGAGAGCTCATGACCATTCCTCCGAGCCATTCCAGATTACTGGCTTGCCATCAGGGAAAAACTGGGCGGGAACGTGTCTAGCTTTGTTGGTGGCTAGAACCCGAGGCAGTCTGCGCGGCAGTCTACTCCCTGATATTATCTCTCTTTTAGTTAGACACGCAATACAATACATGACGCGTTCCCACTCACTTTCTCAGGTTTCTTTAGACTCTAGTATTGAGATCTACGTACGTACTAACTTGAAGAATAAGAAATTGATCTAACTAATCTAGAACTTGCCTTCTAATGTGGGCTGGAGAGTGGGTCCAAACAAAGAAAAGAGACAGCGAAGAACATAAAGGAGGTTTCGAATCTGTCTGTATCATGTATTCAATTATACGCTCGTCAACTTGCCATGGATCAGAGACACCGATGAAGTCATGGGATGAACAGCGGTGTAAAATTTACTCGATGACATGGGCCAATGCATGGCTAGTTAGTCCATTATGCATATCTACGCCCGTGGCAGCTTATTAGAGGTAAACTGACGCGTCAAATAATCGGCTACTATATTAATATCGGCCCCGCAGAGAACGCCTCCGAATGTTGTGTCTTTAGCCACAAATTGCTCATGAAGGGTACTTCCAAAAGAGGCAGGAGATCAAGTGACTCCATTCGGTAGGGGACAAAAAGGAAGCAGAAAAAAAAATTGAAACAAAGGTGGAGCTAAGCCCATACACTTACTCAAGAACTTAGTCCCGGAACCTACTATAAACCCCTGCATGCATGCTCTAGTCACAACAATCTCATGTTTGCAAGCTTGCGTCAACTACCTGGTTAGGATCGTGATTACAGTGAACTGATTGCGGTGTTTCTTCTCTGTTCTATCTTCATTGGGTCAATTCACCACCTTACCGCAGATATCACTAGCAGATTTCGTCAAATAAGCGCCAATGCTCTCCAGTATGCAGAATACAAAGCCATATGGTGAGTTTATCATCATTCATTTCTGGATGTTAGTACCAAACCATTCAATTCTGTAACTTTAGGTTTGCAAACTTACCTGCAAACTTTCTCATTAATATTCTTTTCTCTTCCTTGTAGCCTCGTACAGTTAGCGACACATCAGGCCTTTCAATTTTCCGATTCTTGATACAAGTATTTGTGTTTTCTACATCGCTCCGAGATGCTAACGAAAGAACGCGAACGGCGAGATGCAACTGAGGACGAGATTGAAAATTTACGGCATGTCGTTGACTCCTTGCCATTCATAGTTTGGATTGCCCTGATGGCCAGTGGAGCAGAACGCTTTACATTCTATGCTGTCACGACTCCTTGGCGTGAGTTAAGCCACTGCAAAGAGGAAGAGAAAAAGGATAAAGACGTATGTATTGAATTTCTTACATGTAGAAAATTACACGCAGTACCCTCGGGATAGCATCACAATTCCTGGTGCTTTAGGTCTTGGTCAAGCCACTGCTTCGACACTCTCGAGTGCCTTTTATGCCTTTGCATTCTTGACCTCTTTACCGTTCGCTATTCTATCAGACGCCTGGCTAGGACGTTACAAGACTATATGTGTCAGCTTTTTGTAGGTTTCTCGCTCTTTACCTCCTGATATTTGTTAAGACCTGACTAATGTAATCATCAATAGTCTCCATTTCTGCGGGTGTTTAGTACTATTTGTTACCTCTCTGCCAGCTGTAGAAGAGCACTCTGTCAAGGTTGCTGGGTTGGCAATTTCCATGGTTCTCCTGGGACTTGGGACAGGTGGTATCAAGGCTACTATGAGTCCCTTTATAGGTCTTTTTCTTCTCATCAGCAGTCACATACCATACAAGAGACTTTACTTACCTTTATTTCAAAAGGAGATCAATATTCCACAATGATCCCTCAGCTAGTAACCACGAAATCTGGTGAACATGTCGTCACAGACCGCATGTTGACACTCCAATACATTTATAACATTTTTTACTGGTGAGAGGCATCGAAAGTTGACCTAAAATCTACAAAGTGCTTCGAGCTGACTTTCGTTCCAGGTTTACCAGCATTGCAACCTTGTCTCTGATTGCCTCGACCTATCTAGAGAAAGAAGTTGGGTTTTGGGCAGCTTATCTCCTGCCGCTGTGCTCAGTCTGGATTGTGGTTCCTTTATTGTTCATTTGGTACAGGCCTTTAGGTAGTGATAAAATTGTCTTTTTAATTTATCGAGATGCTAACTGCTTAAAAGTGAAGCTTCCGCCACAAGGCAACGTTCTACCACACGCAGTCAAGGTCATCATGTACTCGATTCGAGATGGATTTAACTTAGACGCAGCAAAACCCGCATATCAAGCAGAAAAGCACGGGAGGCAAATTGAATGGGACGATAAGTTCGTATCAGAGATCAGAAGAGGCCTTAATGCGTGTAAAGTGATGTTCGTATTCCAATTATAGAGTCCAATCATACTTACCTCACTAATATGGTTGATTTTATTTCCGGGCATGCTTTATACTATACCACTTATGCAATAACCAAAGCGTCAACAATCTCATCACTCAAGCCGGACAAATGCGGCTAGACGGGGTACCAAATGATACCATCAAATCTTTTATTCTGTTGTCTGTGTATTGCTCGGACCAATAATGCAAAAATTTCTCTACCCGTCACTCCGCAGAGTCGGTATCTCGTTCGGACCTATCTCTCGCATGACCTGGGCGTTCATCACGATGAGCGCATCAATGGCCTTTGCAGCTGGTATACAGAAGCTAATATATACTCGAGGGCCCTGTTACGAGCATCCACTGGCTTGCAATACACATGGAGTGGATGCAAATGGCAGCACTACTACACCCAACGATATAAGTGTATGGGTACAAACACCCGTATACTTCCTGCTAGCATTCGCAGAGGTTCTAGGCTTCACGACTTTATCAGAGTACAGCTATTCGGAAGCACCAAAGAACATGCGCACTTTGGTGCAAGCTCTTGGGCAAGTGGCTTCAGGCGTTGGATCTGCGTTGGGGATAGCTGTGTCTCCGCTGTCGGATGATCCAAAGGTCATGTATGTGTATACGGGATTGGCGTCAGTTATGGGTATTTGGGCTTTGGGTTTCTGGTTAGTGTTTAGGAGATATGACAAGAGCTGACGACTGCTTGAAGAGTAAGAAAGGGGCCCATGTGACTTAAACAGCATAATGAATCCATGCCTCAGGCAAACATTAGGGCCCAGTCCCAAAGAGCGCCCACGGGCGCCCATGGGACTTGCAGAGGTCTAATTCAACCAAGCCCAACATACCTCGACACAACGCTATTTATAATTTAACTTAGGTGGATCCAGGTACGTGACAATAACCTCTAAAAACTCTATCTAGGGATATATATCCTCTAGAATATTACTCTGTAGAGTGAATATTCTCTGGTGGGTGTATACACCGCGGTGTGACCGTGGCACTATGGGTTGGGGTGGGTAATATATTATTCCGACTTGTGACTGTCGTAGAGGTACGTCAAATAACCCCGTAATAGCTCCGTGTCGCTAAACTTAGGGGATAGTCCCGAACAGGCACCAAGACAGTCTTTCCAATCAAGTGATTCAAATCTCAGGGTGGAGCTTACAGTCCTATCTAGTACAAGGTTTAAGAATAGTCCCAGGCAATATAAAGGATAGATAAAAATCTTGTCTAGAGTTATATTAGAACCTATATCTCTAGTATTTACTATAAGATATTTCTCCTTCCTGATCTTCTCGTGATAGCCGCCGTGCATCGGGTTCACAGTCTAGGAAGCGAAGCGTCTATAATTAGGAAACAGACTATCCTGACTGGTGAGTGTTAGGTAGTTGTTTGGTATATTAGACGGGGACAAGCATCTCAACGACTGGCCATGATTTGCTACGCTGTCATTGTACGTTGTGATGTGTGCATATCTCATGAAAACAGCCTGATTATTTGACCACTCCTACATGTTAGACACTTACAAAATCAGTCCTCATAATATAATCAGTAAGTGGCCTGGCCACGTAAGCAATCCAGCCATATCTTTCCAGAATAGCACTAGACATGGCAAAACCCAACCCGGAACCCAAAACCCAACCCGAACCCGCACCTATTGGGTCGGGGCGGGTTCTAAAGTCTTGATTACTAAGCGGGTTGGGGCGGGTTGGGGTGGGTTATATTTATAAATAAAGTTAATTTTCTAGCTGAATTTTAATATATATATCTTCTTAATAAAATTTATGATATATATATATTCTATTACTTAATTATTTTATATTTTTAATTGAATATATTAAATGCTTATTGAGTTAGTAAAATTCCGGGTTCGGGTTGGGTTTTCAAAAATATCAACCCGAACCCGGCGGGTTGGAAGCCTACCCCCCCAAAACCCGCCCCAACCCGCCCCATTGCCATGTCTAAATAGCACTCTATCTAATTTATAACATTACAACGCGTTAAAATGTCACCAATTTAAAAAAAAGACCCTCTAAAAGTTGCTTAAATAGAGAAGAGAATTGAATTAGCAATTAATAATTTAAAAAATTAAAAAATTCATAGTATTTATAAAGCTATAAGAATCTATATAATCTCTTATATAATTCTCTAAAATTAACTAAATAGTATATAATATTAATATATAATATATACTAATAACTATAAATTAATATAATATAAAAAAGAATTACTTATTAAATAAATACTTAATTTAGATTAATATAGATTATTTCTCTAGTATTCTTTTATACAAGTGTCGTAAACCGATGCTTGTCAATGTCGTAAACTGATGCTTGTCAAGCGTCTAGATCAGAGCTAACTCTTCACTGAATGGTGGTTTGGTGGTATTCTACTTGGGAAAGGGCAGGATGCCTAAGTAATAAACAAGAGAGCCTAAGTTAACTAGACTATAAGCAATAGTATACTTAAGATTAAATAGTTAATTTAAGATAATAAGTAAAACTAGCTAAGAGAGTAAACAAGTATCTTTATATATTAGAGGATTCGTGATGGAGAGTATTATATATTATATCCTTAATATAATATAGTATACCTTAGATATGATATAGTATACTCTAAGTATATTCTAGTATATCTGAGATATATTTCTTATATCTATAGTTATAAATAATAAGCTATTTTTTATTCAAACCTATTCTATAATCTAATTCCTAAAATTTAATATGTCCTGGATTTCTTTACTTAAAAACTATTAGTTCTTAAATCTCTTATTCTAAGATCTTTATTTTTATAAGAGGCTGTTCTTAGCTCCTAATTTATTAAATATTCTTTCTATAGAGTATATTTTATATTAGTAAATTAATAACTATAATTAGCTACTTTACTGCTTATATAATTAGTACTAAGAACTAATCTATTAGTTATAATATTCTATTTCTCTAATAATTCTCTCTTTTAAAGGCTGGTATCTTAATAGTATAATAAATAATTTACTTTCTCCTTATTATTTTATAAGTAAGTTTTATTTTTTAAAATACTTAATTTATAATAATAAACTAATTATATTTTTAAAATTATTAATAAAGAAAAATAGACTTATATCTTAAATTAAAGAAAAAGATTTTATTTCTATTTTTTCTTATATTTATTATACTTATCTCTATAAAATCTATATAAAGAATAAAGATTTTAATTATTATAATAAATATATTTAATAAATAAGTTAAATTATACTAATTCTAAGATATTATTTTTAGATAAAAATTAATAAAAGTTAGTCACTACTTAGTAAAAGATTGAAAAAGAGTATTATATAATATTAATAAAATTTTTTTATCTTAAAAGTTAAAATAATTTATTTTATTATTATATTAATAACTTTATTACTTATAATATAAAAGAGATTAAAGAATTAGAAAAACTAGAAGAGAATAAGACTAAAAAGTAAAAATATTTAATTAAAGAAGAATAAAAGACTATAGATAAGTATATAAAATAGATATTTGACTATAAATAATAAAAGCTAATTATAATAATATTTAATTCTAATAGTACTAATAGTCTAGCTATAGATGATTTTTTCTAGCTTATTATTTTTTCTTCTCTAAATTAATTATTTTTTAATATTTCTAGATCTTGTTATAGTAGTTTAGATTAATAACTAGTTCTTATAAGTTATTTTCTAGTGTGTATCCTTTCTATCTGACTAGATAGTAGATTTAACTATTTTTTTGCTTTTAATCTAGAATCTTTTCTACTTTGTATTCTTTATTATCTATTTTATTATTTATATTTTCTAGATTTCATATAGGTTCTAGTAGTAATATATAAAATATTAGGTATATATTTTAGCAGGTTATTTAATAATCAAAGGAGTAAAAATATCAAGAATAAGGTGCAATTTTAATAAAGAAATA
>JAMAGM010000058.1:0-99705 GCA_023626175.1 Talaromyces sp. PX1902
GTAACTGGCTGCTCTACTGCTTATGTAACTAGCGCCGGGAACTAATCTATTGGCTGTGACGTTCTGTTTCTCTGACACTAATTTACTAGATATTCCTCTTATAGAGTATACTCTATTATAGTGAATTAATAGCTATAACTAGCTACTCTAATACTTATATAACTAGCACTAGGAACTAATCTATTAGCTATAATATTCTATTTTTCTAATAATTCTTTTCTCTAAAGACTAGCATCCTAATAGTATAATAAATAGTTTACTTTCCCTCTATTATTTTATAGGTAAGTTTTATTTCTTAAAATACTTAATTTATAGTAATAAACTAACTATATCTTTAAAATTATTAATAAAGAAAAATAAACTTATATTTTAGATTAAAAAAGAAGATTTTATTTTTATTTTTTTTTATATTTACTATACTTATCTCTATAAAATCTATATAAAAAATAAAAATTTTAACTATTATAATAAATATATTTAAATAAATAAATTAAATTATACTAATTCTAAGATATTATTTTTAGATAAGAATTAGTAGAAGTTAATTACTATTTAATAAAAGATTAAAAAAAAATATTATATAATATTAATAAAACTTTTTTATCTTAAAAATTAAAATAATTTACTTTATTATTATATTAATGACTTTATTACTTATAATATAAAGAAGATTAAAGAATTAAAAAAACTAGAAAAGAATAAAACTAAAGAGTAAAAGTATTTAACTAAAAAAGAATAAAAAACTATAGATAAATATACAAAATAGATATTTAATTATAAATAATAGAAACTAATTATAGTAATACTTAATTCTAATAATACTAATAGTCTAGTTATAAATAATTTTTTCTAGTTTATTATTTCTTCTTCTCTAAATTAATTATTTTTTAATATTCCTAGATCTTATTATAATAGTTTAGATTAATAACTAATTCCTATAAATTATTCTCTAGTATATATTCTTTCTATCTAACTAGATAGTAGATCTAACTATTTTTTTATTTTTAATTTAGAATCTTTTCTATTTTATATTCTTCATTGTCTGCTTTATTATTTATATTTTCTAGATTTTATATAGATTCTAGTAGTAATATATAAAATATTAAATATATATATATTCTTATTAATAGCTAGAGTTAGTAATTATCATTTTTAAGTCTCTTTATAATTTTAAATAGTCTATATTTAACTATATTAAACTTATTACTTAGTTATTTACTTTTAATATTAAAAATTTTTAAATCTAATATTTATTATAGAAGATAAACTCTTTTTCTTTTTTTAAGAACTAATATATTCTTATATTTTATATTATAGTATTATTTTATTTTTTATTCTATTTACTATATATTTTTAGATATTATATTATATATCTATTATATATATATTGTCTATAAAATTATTTTATTAGATCTTCTTTCTAATAATATAGAAGTCTATATTATTCATAAATATCTCTCTAAATTAGTGAAATACGGTATTTCTCTAGTTAAGATATTTTTCGCATTATTTATTATAAATTATATTAATAGTAATATTTGTGACGGTTAGCGGGGCGCAGCTTTCGGCCCCCGACCAACCAGCGCGCGGAACGGAAAATATAATTACCCGATCCAGTATTTTGCGGGGCCGTGGCAGTAACAGGGTTGCCGAATTCAGCGTAGTCGTCTCTCTCGCCGCTTTAACGGGAGAGGCCCCACAGCAGGAGGCCTATATAAACTACCAGTGCGTCCTCAAACGACAACTTTCATTTCCACGTCCGTTTTCTATCTCCGTTTTTTATCCCTGGACCTGTGCATCGGTCTAGCATCACTCTGTGTCTGCCTAGTCGGACACTATTGAAATTGCCAATCTCACACCATTGCTTCCCCCTCTTTCTATGGGTCCACTCTATGCGTACAGCGCCAATCCTTCATAACTCGATGGAAGATTAATCTGTCTGATTACTCTATTGCCCAGAAAAAGACGAAACATAATCTGGGAATGCTGTTGCACTACATGATCTACAGTATATACTGAAATAACCTGGCTCAAACCAAAAAAGCCCCGTGAACGCGGCTTCAATTTTCCTTCATTTCCCGAGCTCAGCAGGCAAGACAACGTTCCGTGGCCACTGCTCGCTTAGTTTGATCATATGGTCGAGTCTGTTGATCCGGTGACTTTACGCGGTAGTGGAGATCTTCGAAATAAGCAGCTTTAGGCCGGAATTTCGACGTATAGCGCAACGCAATCCTATCTGTGTCGTGGTGCATGACCATTGTCTTACCGACGCCTTCTTGCAGGAGAGACCAATGGCAAAAATACCGCATAACCTATTTGGAAAATCAGGAATTTCGCGATGGAGACCAGAGATATCGCGATGTCTCAGTTGCTGACCTTCCTGACTTCCGACCTCCAATGAGATGGCTTGATTCATACAAATTGCGGGTGATTCAAAGTACAATACATCCACCGATAGGCTGAAAAATGCCTCAATTACAGGACGAAAAAATAGGTATGCTAGAAAGTGGATGATGGATTTACTAATCACGGAGAGGATACAAGGATGCTTAGCCACTCTGAGTTTCACAGACTTTCAATCTTCCAATCGGACGACTGGATATTATGCCCGATAGCAGCTGAAAACTAAAATAAGAGATAGTCTCTGCATGAATGAGAACAACACTGCCTCGATTGTGGGACAGAAAAAGCTGAGCGGGAGGATGAATCGTCCTGAATTTGCCGCTGAGCCATAGCCCCATTTCTAGCTGGAGTTTCTGTCCACTGATTGGAGGGCAATCACTCTGTCAGTGATGACAATTGCGTTGGCAGTACGACAGTATCATCTCAATCGAGTGCTAGTGAGTAAGGCGGCAAGAGCGGTTCGTCAAATTTCAAACCGAATCTATCATTATTTCCATCTACTACACCGCAAGATGAGTATATAAACCCTCACAGCACACGACCTGAAGCGGAAAATTAATGAACAAGCCAATTTCCTCTAGTGAAGCTCCCTTATTGAATGCTGCCATGGCAGTTACCTTGGATAATATCAAGTTTTATGACCCGCACCCGCGTTCCCTCCCAGCACGCCCTCCAAAAAGCACGTCTCCTAATCATGATATCTCATTTCCTCATCGCAAATTCAAAAGAACAGGATCGATCTCTTCAACTTGTTCTACAGTCCCATTTTCCCTGTCACCACAGCCATCATTATCTCACCCTCTCCCTCCTCGCCCACCCACTATCATTCCCTCCACTCCTCATACAGAATCCACGGGATTGAATCTCGCCACCAGCACCTCACATGCTGCCCAATGCATTCCGAAGTGCGAGAACGATTTTGATCGAGCGTTATCTGACTTATTCTCTGCCAATAATGACAAATATGATGACGATAGAGAGTCATTGATATGTGTTCCTAAGCAAGGTATGTTCAGAATTGTGCATGTAGCTTGTTTTCAACTAACGTGAAGTAGACGATAAGAATGACGATCACGATGTAGTAACTCCGTCTGATCTCGAAGTTGTGAACCATATGACGGTCAGTTTGTTATCACCCAGCTCCACCGTGCAAGAGCCCCTAGAGTCGCTGGCGGATGCGCCGGTGCAGCCAGTCACACGAAATCAACCAAATCCGTGGGACGAAGTCAATGAAACCGTGTCAGCAACATCGTGTAATTCTTCGTTGATATCCTGCGCAGCTGAACCAACAACACCAGCATACAAAACGTTGGATACAGATTTTACGGATGTAACTACATCGGACTCTGCACAAGATCCATTTGTTACCAATCAACAACATTCAGAGACGCCACATACAAATGGACTTCAGATTCACACCGTCAAAGCCAGTGGCAATATCACGATATGTGAAAACACCGACTTGCTAGAAGAGTTCGAAGGTTCTCAACGCACCAGCTTAAATCAGTCAGAAGAGTCATCAAAACGAAAGAGAAGTCCATCAGCATGCCTTTCCTATCCGCCACCTCCACTCGTCATCGTCTCAGTTCCATCTCGTCCTGTTTCATTGCTGCGAAAGTCGACTCGGCTGAGGACTCGACCTAATTCTGATTGTTTGCAGTTTTCAGATAGTATCGCCGGAGACACCTGTGAATCGGACTCAGCTGCCTCTGACGACGAGAACGATGCAGACTACTCGAACTCCTCCATGATGAAAACAGAAGTCAAGAGTTGCCGTCCAGCTAAGCGTCGTCGAAGAGTTCCAGATAAAGTTTCATCTACTTCTCGAGTACCCAGACGATCATTCTCCAAATCTCCATCTGCTAAGCTGCCAGAATCACCGCTGGAAGATTTAGATGCGGAGAGTGAGCCAATCCCCATTCAAGGGTTTCTTCGATTACGATATAGTGGACCCGAGGTCATCTATTGCGTGGAGTTTTCACAGGCAGATCTTTTGTCATCAGTTGCGGCCAGACAAATAGTACCTGCTCAGCCACATCAGCAGACAACCCGTCCCACGGCAAAGATTCCATATACGCCCGAGGAGGATGCATATATTATGGAGTTAAAGGCTCAAAAAAGATCCGGTGGGGTGAAATTGAGACTCTATTCGCACAAAAATTCCCACATCGGAAAAAATCGTGTCTGGCGGTGCACTATTGTAAATTAATTGGCCCGAAGCCGTCGTTGAAAAGAAGTAGAAAGAGACGGGTCAAGAGCCGTGTATAACCACCATTCCGTCCTGAATTAGGAACACATCATAAATCAAATTGGGATGATTGAAGCAATATTTCACTAACATGATTTCTGGTTGTTCATATCCCACATATTCCACCTAATCTATAGCAGACAACTGTAAGCAGAGGGAGAAATGATAATCACTGGTTTATGACTAACGTTAAGTTGCTGCCAGAGATATGCTAATTAGATTTCTGCAATATCCATATTATATCATGATGTCTTCCTTCAGCAGCAGCCTGGTAAGCATTGCTATACAAGCCTTCCCGAGCATAGACGTCCTCTCCTTTTTCAAGTAGCAGCAGCCTAGAGAGCATTATCATATTCTCCACCCTGAGCATTAACATCAGCTCCCTTCTCTTGTAGTTGCCGAACAGTGTTAACATGTCCTCCTGGTGCAACAGCTTTGAGAGCATTGCCATTGGCTCCCTTCTTGAGTAGTTACTGCACAATGTCAAGATGTCCTCCTTGAGCAGCAGCCTGGAGAGCATTGCCGTAAAAGCCACCCTGAGCATTGACATTGGCTCCCTTCTTAAGTAGTTGCTGGATAATATCAAGATGTCCTCTTTCAGCAGCAGCATAAAGAGCATTGCTATATTGGTCGACCTGAATGAATTGAGAGCCATTTTAAACATACGCTAACCACTATTCTAGACAATAAATTTCGAACAAGGTCAGAAAATGCCGTCAACGTTTAGAGTCTTTTTTCAAAGTCACCCATTGAGCAAATACATAAGACGTCAATGAAAGCCCATACGAACTCACTGCAAGCAAAGTCAATCCGTGCCTAGTGGATTCATAGATGCCAACGCAAAGCAACACGATTGCTGGAACGTTAATCAAGAAGAGAAAATACCATTTGATTATGAAATCTTCTTCAATCCATAATCCCCAACCACAAATCGTCTTTCCTTTTTCCGGGGCAAGATGCTCTCGAACTCTTCTTGGAACGCCTTCGAATATATAAGAAGATCCGCTCAGCTCTACTTCTATCCCAAGATCTGTGAGCTGGATATCTCTGCTCGAGGATACAGCGACGTCTGAAAGGTGAAACCCAAATGGTGTTCTCCAAGTACGCTTGACAGAGCCTGTACAGATATGAAAAAATATAAATACACCAGTGCCTGTTGTAGAGAGATTGTGAGTGGCGTACCTGCTGAGAATATTTTCATGCATTGAATGCTATCCTGCCATCTCCTTCTCCGGCTAGAATTAGCCCCTTCCACATCATGACTCGGTGGTGTTGGTGGTCGCGGATTGTCATCCATCTTTCGTTGAAATCCTAACCGTCGCCACCATGGTCGATGATTTAATGAAAATGGCTTGGGATCTGCGTTGCACGCGTGGCCCGCAGCATCCCAAAGGATCTTCATTAATTCAGACAAAGTCTCACGACCATCATCTGTGTTGGGAAATTCCCAGTTTGGGGGAATATTCCCTGTAGGCTGTTCATATTTGTCATACTTTATCGCTATTTTTTCGTTTCTAATTATTCGTAGGTCGAACTAGGTAAATAGTCAACTGCCATCCTGTGATTTTGCGAATTGGCGAATCAAAAAGGCAATGCGAGGCAGATATTCGATCCTACTTACCTTGACCAGACTGATTTTATACACGTCGTGCAAGTCAAATGTTCTTTGCCACTTGTTACGTCCCATTTGGTATGCCTCCCGAATTTGTCTGAAAAGCGTGAGATCGTCGGCACGTTTTGCCACGCGTATATGCTCCAAACCCTTGTACTTGCTGCTCTTGTAATTCTTGTTCTGTGTTCCAATGAGAATCCACGTAGGATACTCTGCTTGTGGCTCCTGGCCGGTAAAACCTGTCCTCCGCTGCCGTGAGCTGATTGAATCTCTTGCGGTACTAGCGGACCTCTTATCAACGTTGCTTGAGCCTGGGATGGTTTTCTTCGATTGTTGTGTACTTTGGCTCGTACTACTCAATTGTAACGTCTCTGTGGCTTTCCCATTGGTGCACTTATACATGCCATGTACAGATGATCTTTGCCAATAGGAACGCCTCTCCGCCTGTCTTTCAGCACTTGCAACCATTTTCTGTATATGAGCTCGGAGAGGTCCCAGATCTGCAAGCCCCTGATGAAATTCGCGATAGAATTTGCGCCCACACATCTCCTAGAGACGAAGTCAGCATAAATCACTACTTGAACCTACGACTGACGTACACATTTTTGGCTAAGCCTTAGATACCCCGGCTTTACTGGTTTTTCAACATTTCCCAACGCCGCTCCTAGAATATAGATTCCATTCACGTATATTATCGTGTAGGGTATTTCGGTGACTCTTTGATCCAACGTCACGTCTGCGATCAGTCAGTGTTTCTAAAATCTAAACACAAGCGGAGATAAGCGGAGATAAATGGTGCTATATAATCAGAATACGGTACCTTCGATTGAACGACTATCTGAATTAGAACTTCGTTCAAAATCAAACGATTGCTGGTCGATATTATCGGTCTCAGAATCTCCAAGTGGAGATGCTTCTTCCTCCCCAGGAAGTTCAGAAACCTTTAAGCCCAGCTCAATCTGCAATTCTCGAATAACATCCAACATGTTAGTACGTTTTGAAAGAAAGAGTGCGGTGTGTCCATTATTGTCTTGTGCTTCAATGTTTGCATCATGACTAAGAAGCTCTCTAATGGCCTCAGATAAGTGGCTCTGGACTGCTAAGTGTAGGGCTGTACAACCATCTTTGTCTTGGACCTCAGTCTGGAGAAATGTTCTACCAAAATGAAAAAGCGCTTTTATAGCCTCGGATGATCCAGACTGTACTGCCAGATGAAGTGCGGTTCGTCCATCTTTGTCTTGGAAATTGACTTGAATGTCTCTTGGTCTAGAATGTCCAAATTCAAGAAGCTCTTTTATATTCTCAGACGATCCAGACTCCGCTGCTAGGTGAAGTGCAGTTCGTCCATCTTTGTCTTGGACCATGTTTTGTATGTTTCTTGGTTCAAGGTATCCCCTTTCAAAAAGCTCTTCTACAGTCCATGACGATCCTGACTGCGCTGGCAGGTAAGGTGAGTTGTAATCTTCAACTTCGCTTTCAAGGTTTACACTACTATAAAGAAGCTTTCTGATAGCCTTGGACGATCCAGATTGTGCTGCTAGATGAAGTGCAGTCCGTCCATCTTTGTCTTGGCTTTCAATATTCGCACCATGATTAAGAAGCTTTCCGATAGCCTCAGACGATCCAGATTGTGCTGCTAGATGAAGTGCAGTCCGTCCATCTTTGTCTTGGCTTTCAATATTCGCACCATAATCAAGAAGCTTTCCGATAGCCTCAGACGATCCTGACTGCGCTAGCAGGTAAGATAAGTTATAATCTTCAACTTCGCTTTCAAAGTTTGCACTACGATAAAGAAGCTTTCTGATAGCCTTGGACGATCCAGATTGTGCTGCTAGATGGAGTGCAGTTTGTCCATCTTTATCTTGGCTTTCAATATTTGCACCATGATTAAGAAGCTTTCCGATAGCCTCAGACGATCCAGATTGTGCTGCTACATGAAGTGCAGTCCGTCCATCTTTGTCTTGGCTTTCAATATTCGCACCATGATTAAGAAGCTTTCCGATAGCCTCAGACGATCCAGATTGTGCTGCTACATGAAGTGCAGTCCGTCCATCTTTGTCTTGGCTTTCAATATTCGCACCATGATTAAGAAGCTTTCTGATAGCTTCAGATGATCCAGACTGTGCTGCTAGATGGAGTGGATTGTGTCCATCTCCATCTTGGCTTTCAATGTTTGCACCATGATCAAGAAGCTTTCTGATAGCTTCAGGTGATCCAGACTGTGCTGCTAGATGGAGTGGGGTGTGTCCATCTTTGTCTTGCCTTTCAATGTTTGCACCATGATCAAGAAGCTTTCCGATAGCTTCAGGTGATCCAGACTGTGCTGCTAGATGGAGTGGGTTGTGTCTATCTCTGTCTTCGCTTTCAATATTTGCACCATGATCAAGAAGCTTTCCGATAGCCTCAGATGATCCAGACTGTGCTGCTAGATGGAGTGGGGTGTGTCCATCTCCATCTTGGCTTTCAATGTTTGCACTATAAGTAAGAAGTTTTCCGATAGCCTCAGACGATCCAGACTGTGCTGCTAGATGGAGTGGGGTGTGTCCATCTTTGTCTTGGCTTTCAATGTTTGCACCATAATTAAGAAGCTTTCCGACAGCCTCAGACGATCCAGACTGTGCTGCTACATGAAGTGGGGTGTGTCCATCTCCATCTTGGCTTTCAATATTTGCACCATGATTAAGAAGCTTTCCGATAGCTTCAGATGATCCAGACTGTGCTGCTAGATGGAGTGGGGTGTGTCCATCTCCATCTTGGCTTTCAATGTTTGCACTATAAGTAAGAAGCTGTCCGATAGCCTCAGACGATCCAGACTGTGCTGCTAGATGGAGTGCAGTTTGTCCATCTTTGTCTTGGCTTCCAATAGTTGCACCATAATTAAGAAGCTTTCTGATAGCCTCAGACGATCCAGACTGTGCTGCTAGATAGAGTGGGGTGTGTCCATCTCCATCTTGGCTTTCAATGTTTGCACCATAAGTAAGAAGCTGTCCGATAGCCTCAGACGATCCAGACAGTGCTGCTAGATGGAGTGCAGTTTGTCCATCTCCATCTTGGCTTTCAATGTTTGCACCATAATTAAGAAGCTGTCCGATAGCCTCAGACGATCCAGACTGTGCTGCTACGTGAAGCGCAGTTTGTCCATCTTTATCTTGGATCTTAATTTGTTTATCTCCTAGTCTAAAACTAAGGAGCTCTTGTATAGCCTCGGACGATCCTGACTGTGCTGCTAGATGAAGTGGGGTGCGTCCATTTTTATCTTGACTTTCAACGTTTGCACCATGATCAAGCAGCTTTCTGATAGCCTTAGACGATCCAGACTGTGCTGCTAGATGAAGTGCAGTTCGTCCATCTTTATCTTGGATCTTAACTTGCATGTCTGGTGGACTGAAATCAAAAAGCGCTTGAATAGCCTCAGACGATCCGGACTGCGCTGCCAGATGAAGTGCGGTGCGTCCATCTTTATCTTGCGCTTCACAATTCTGATTGCGGTTAAGAAGTTCTCGAATAGCTGGGGATGAACCAAACTTTGCCGCCATGTGGAGGGCAGTTTTGCCATCGGGGGCCTTCATGTTGATTTGAGCTCCTCCTTGAATTAAAGAATTCATGACGGAGTGTGATCCATAACTTGCTGCTTCTTGTAGTAAAGTTTTCCCGTTCTCTAGGTAAATATTGATTAGACCACTGTACTGTAATTTGCCGTAGAATGCGTTCCAATCTTCACTAAGTGCATGGTTCTTCAGCGCCGATTGAAGTTCAAGATATTCATCTCGTACTGCCTTTAAAAAAGCGACATATTCCGCACCACCCCATTGCTCTGCCCTCTCCAACGAAGACTTTCCTTTTGAGTCAACTGCTGTCAAACTTGCGCCGGCCAGCACCAGGAGTCTTATGGCCGGCTTGGACTTTTTCCAAAGAGCTATATGTAGCGGTGTGTCTCCAAAGCGACTTTCTTCGTTAATGTCCTCACCTGCCTCGAGACTCTTATTTATACGTTCGACGTCACCGTCACTCGCGGCGCTATATACCCCAGACACAGAGGTCATGGTGGTTCAAATCAATTTTATCATAGGATCACAGAAATCTCCCTCTAATGGCGATTTGATCACGTACGGGTGGAAGGAATAGTAGTAGTATCAATTCCACTGTTTGTATTTAACTGAACATGCTCATGATACTTCCGCAGAGCATTTCTTTCATATCTGTATCGTGAAACAGCTAGACGTAGACAAGGCTGATGTCGACCAGTCCGGGCGGCAAGAGGGCATTCATGATTGGTAGATGCTCGGTCTATTACGGATGATTGACGTAGTTACCTAATTAGGCATCCATCCTCCACTCATCACAGATGCACAGATTACGTGTCATCACGCGCCAAATCCGCTGCAGGAATCGAGAAAATTTGGTGGATATGGCGGCGAAACCTAGATAATCTGCCTCTTAAAATTTATCTTACGATAGTACCTCGACGATCGCTCTATATTAGCAAGGCTGAGAGTAAAGTAAGGTTGACTCCAAAGATCTCGATGTACGGCTGACACATTTTTCCGGATTCCATAATAGTTTCATAGCACATCTACCCTGATTGGCCGAATTCTCAGCCGTGGGATCCATCGAATCATATCTGATCATTCGTTCTACGTGAGCAGTAGTCTCATCGTACTTCCACAGCGCAATCTTTCATCTTCCCTTTCTCGATACTTGCCCCACAGTGCCATTTCGAGTTAGTCCAGCTTAAAGATTATTGTTGTATATTACGTAAATAACATGCAAGGCTGAAAGTGGGGTAAGTCTGACTTCGGAGGTAAGAGGGTGTCCGTGATTAGAAGAAACTCACGCTTTTGATGCTGTTTATACAGCATATTTGCCTCTCATTGGCCAGGACTTAAAGATATCGCCTATCAAATCATAACTACATAGTATTGACAAGATAAACGAGTGTAGTAGAAGATTTTGAGTGTGATGTTGCCTTATAGTGCCGTTGAGTGCATCTTCTCATGTCACAAATTTTTTTACGTGCTCATATTGCAATCTCGGCTTTACCTGACGGAATACTTCTCGATTTAAAAAAAATGTGATTACTTTGTGCTTAATGTTCGCTAATACATCTATTAACGTGAAATATGGCAAAAATCATTAGGCGGGAGCGACACTAGTGTCTCAAGTAGTCCAAGATTGGGTCTCCACTTGACAGTGGCAAAATGACAAATGAGAAGAGAGAAATTGACCCGACACAAATAACCACTGATCAAGCAGAACCTTCACAAAACTAGAAGCAGTGCCAAAGCAAAAAAACACTTCCATTTTTGACATGAAGTCGATTTAGCTACCACGCCTGGTGGAGACAAGTGGTGGGAAGGTTCACCAATCCGCCTTCATGAAATTTCATAATCCATCTATCCCCCATATTCCTTATTCCCTCGTTCCATGGGAAACCGAAACAGCGGATTATTTACAAAAATTGATCACTGTGAGGCGTGACTCAAATCAGATGCAAGCTTGCCTAGGGTCAAAACAACTTCACCATCGTGGACTTCCGCACGCAAAGAGCTGTCAGTGGATGGTACACAGATGGTAACCAGAATATTGTCTTCAATTTTCAATGTGACATGGCAGCATTGACATAATACTTTCTGCTGAATATTGGCTGGTCCTACACCTCTTTCCTTTAGCTGATTTCACAATTCAGATACGCAGCTCCTCACTTTTTGCTTCTCTCAGCTGTTGTTCGAGGGTCTCGTACAAGTCTACCAGGAACCACTGATATTCTTCGACCGAACAATGCGCATTCATGGCGTGGGTTTCGTATGGATAGATCGATTATAATCAATAATTGTCTCCCGTCCGCTGATATTGACAGATTGGATGGAGGCTACAGCATATATACCGTGGAAACTTTCAAGTGATTGACCATGAAACATGAACAGAATTGACAAGTTTGGCACTATAGAGCTCTAGTCTACATATAGATACAAAAATCGTCCGAGTGTCATGAGGTATTTTCTTCAGAACCGTTTGCCACGGTCGTTTGTTCATGCATGGCTTGTCGATTTCATTCTCCAGGCGAATGTGAAATAAGCAAGTACAACAGAATTGCGGGATGACCGCCGTGTAGCTCAAACAGGTTCACGAGCGGTATACACCGAGTCCATCCACATTGCAACACTGCAAGCGCTACGCTTTGCCTCCGAATGAGTACATATGTCGTCATCTGTGATAGCCGGTCTTTGGTGGTTGAGACACCAGTCGAAGTGTTCATCCTGGAAGCACTTGCCTGTAATTTTTCGTAGACAACGAGGACTTGATTCATCAGTCATTGCATCAACTAGACTCGATTGAAGCTTACCATCTGATTTCACACATTATATGATCAATCTCTGTAATGATTTCTGTAAAGAACTGTTCGTCATGATCCATGATTCTGCAGCTTATGAGTCTTTCTATCGCGTGTGGCATAATCAAAGAAACGCTATAAATGTGATCGGAGGATAAGTAAGTATAAGTCTGTTTGGATCGCTGCAGGCGCAACCGTTCTACTACACCCTTGTACGGTCATTCCGGAAATAACCAGCTGATGGGCTATTCCGATCCGGTGGGGTAATCTTGCAGATTTATGACAGCGCAACGTGTCCTGATCGGTCATTATGGGTCAGAACAAACAAAGAAAAACACCATTATAATCAAAACGATCGAAAAAACACCACGCGGGCTGATATCAGTGGCTGACATTTTAATGCCGAAACGGGCAATATAGCGCGGACAAATACTACAGAGTAGATTTACAGTGCCTGACTCCAAGAACGGAGCCACGGAGTTTGGACTGTAACTCGACCATTTCCGGCGGTTTGACCATGCGACATTGCGCACTACCTAAACGCTACGCTCTAGAGCAAATCCTTTCTAATCATGAAATGAGGTCATATAGGTGCATGAAAGTCGATTCGAAGTCAGTAAGAACAGATCTATCAACTAAAGCAATTTTTCAACGGAAAGGTTCGCTTCACCGAGTTTGGATGACAGCTTGTTGCAATGCATGGGGACAAGGAGACGTGAACAAGGAAGCTCTGAGCTTATACATTGAAAGAGGCGCAACAAAATTGATTCCAGATGAATGAAAGAGAGTGTAATAATCGTCGGTGAGCGCGCTATAGCGAGACCTCAAGAGACGGGAGGTCAAAGATTGGCAGAGGTGACGATTTGTTCATGAAACCCACCTGGCTATTACCATAATCAAGAATCAGTACTCCCAGCTGAGACCACCAAGTACCAAAAGTATACTCATGGTTTGAGTCTGTAGAGTTGTCCCCTGTGATGATAGAAATGCAAGTAGTACCGGCTTGATCACGCTGGTAGGGCATATATGTACCAGGAATTATGAAGGTCCCGTTTCCAATGCTAAACGTAAAATCAGGTAGGTTTGCATTGCATGAATAGCGATATGTATTGTCTGCCGCAGACCAAGCAGCGTCGATTCCCGTAAAGTACCAGTCCAAGAGCTTTTGCGGCCAGACAAGAGACTGCTCTTGAGTAGAAATAGTTGCAGACCACGTCGAAATTGGAGGCGTCCCCATCTTACCGGCCGATATTGCAGTGATATTGACACTCCATGTGGGCTGATTATCATTCCGCATTACCCATGCGATATCAGCGGCATTGCCGAAATCATCAGGAAGTCCTAAAGTCCACGTGCCATTATTCCATTCACGGAACAAGTCAATGGAACATTTCCATTCTTTGTTGATTGTCAATGCATATTCATCTAGGACCTTTGATCTGAAGCTCACCTGTCACTTGATTACGGATCGCAGACATAAAACTGGGTTGTCCAGAAGCCTGCGACAGGTTGATGTTGAAACCAATAACACCACTTGCCCCGCCAAAAGGCATATTCTGACCACTATTCATAAGATCATAATCGTGGAGCTGGCCAAAGCCAATATCAGAATAAATTACCCCGCCAACATTGAAAGTCTCAACCCCAGGATTCGCCCAAGCCACAACGCCATCCGTGAACTGGTACTCTCGGATAGGGATATCATGGTTGTCTTGTCGGACTATCAGCACGCACGACGTGGATGCGCTGCAGTTATAGACTGGACTACCACCTATCGCTGGTCCTTCAAAGGTAGACTGGACTAGAACTCCGCTGAATGTAGTATCGAACTGTACATCCACGATTTGTCCCGGAGAGCCTATTTCAATCAAGCCAATCAAGCTGCTCATGTTATTAGTGAACTTGCATCGGGTGTTTAAGTTTACCATACCCATCGCTTCCAGTTGTGACGGGAATGACGGGAACACTGGAACTATAGTTCGTCGCTATCCCGACCCCAACTGATGATGCCTGGATCGACTGCCGTGCTAGCACTCCATGGCCAGGTCGATGGCTGTGGTGAGCCATACCAGCGCGGGCGGAGGAATGTATAGCAATATACAGAAATATAATCCATATTTGAAAATAGAACATGCTGTATTGTCTGAATCAGAGACGGAAAAACACTGAAAGAATGGCGGGTTACTGTCCTTTTATGTTCCATGTATGGAGAACAGAAAATAAAATCATATTCTCTTTCTCTAGGGAATGCATATCACAGATGACTCAAACTACAGCTTAGTACGGGAAGCAGACATGCTAATGTTTCAAGTAGAGAGAGTTCTAGACTAGTCTCCACTCGAAGTGGCAAAACCCGTAGCAGTGTGTCTAGTCACGAAAGCCGTGAAGTCGTTTTAAGCTACTAGAGCCAGCCGGAAGACCCACAGCCCATCGATCGTCGAAATACGTAATTAGATGATTGACGGGAAGCGCACGTCTTGAATTACAGCAACCTCCAAGAATGGTTAAATTCTGAAGCGTTGAATTATCGCCGTCTATGTTTCCCAACAAGTAATCGGAACTAGGCCGTTAATAATAGTGATACGCTTTGAACAAACGATTAATCAGAGCTATTGCATAGTACGCCTCTACCACATTGGCGTAAATGTCAAAACAGGACCGGGTCCCCATAACGCACAATGAGATGCCTCAGTAGGGGAGTACCAATAGGAACTTCGTGTTACGTGTACGAGAGCGAATCGGGGATGGACATTTGGTGGAAGACTTCGGGAGCACTCAAGGCCAGATTCTGCCTACCCAATTATATAGTGGATCGAGGCCGACTGAAGGAATTTTGACCTGTCTAATGATATGGAAATCAACTGCTCCCATGATGGCCATACAGTATCAGCTGCAGCTAAGAAATACAGTATCGCTTGTTTTCGGAAGGAACAAATATGAAAACCAACAAAAGAGTGATATTAACCATTGAGAAGAGTGATTGACTGACTATAAGCATGGGGTGCTTACGTACTCTATTCTGCTACAAACCGAATGAAACTGATAATCAATCATTACCTTCACTACAGCAGTAGAATCACACCCAAGTTACACACGGTCTGGCTGACCGGCGAGTAATCGCTTTTCTCGTGGCCTCATTAGTGCGGATTGCGTCTTGTTCACATTGCTGTCAATGCAAGGGGTCCCAGATTTCAAGATTTTCTGCACCTGTTGAGCATAAGAGCAGTTATCATTAATATTGTGCGAGGAGTGACCCGCGTCCCATAGCATCACACCGCCCCACGCAGAACTGTTCTGATACTTTTTGATGGCAGAAGGAAGAGCGGCTGGCTCCCAGTAATACTGTGAACCAGTCTGGAGACCATTCGCAGCTAATGGAGAAGCAGGCAGGCCGAGAAATAGTTTTGCAGCAGCGGACGGAGTATCTTTGATTAACTCAACCCAAGAGTCATAGTTGAGTCTGGGGCGAGAACATTCTGGATTATTATAGAATTGAATCCAGAGATAATCAAAGACAGATTTCTGGATAATCTCCTGCATATTTGGCTCAGGTATTACACACTGAGGCGCGCCTGTAATGTAATAGGTATTACTGGGATCTTCCTCAAAGTAAGAACGTAACATAGATATGAGAGACGGGTAGAATTGCCTTCCAATCGCGTTTTCAATATCGAAATCCCACCCATTCACGAAGGTCGTCCCGAAAGGCCTCGGCACACCTCCCGTCCCGTTCGTATTTCCGTAGGCTTCCCACAGGTTCTGACCGATCAGTTCGGCCTCAGGCTCTGAGTTCAAGGAATACGGACCCCTTCCGCCGCCCAGTGAGAGGATAACCGGAATGCCATTATGTTGACAGGTCTGAATGTCCAGTGCGAGTTGCTCACAACCGTAGGGCTCTCCCAACGAAGAGATATAACACGATGGACCAATATTGCCTGATGCGATGGTCTGGCCATTGCCGAAAGTGGATAGGAAAGAAAGAATGACAATGTCAACACCCGCAACAGTGTTGCAGTACGTTGATAATCGTGTCACGTTTGTGCTCTGACCCCAATAGACGACATTCTGCGGTCTACCTGCAAGTGCTATGCGGGCGAATATGAATGAGAAAGTGGTAAAGACAGAAGAAAAAATCATCTTAATTACACTCTTGAATGAATCATAAGTGAGTTAGCTGTGGTAACAGTGAAATATATAGTATTCAGTACTAGACTTATTTTCTAGCAGGCAGCAAGCAAAGCGCACTAGTGTTTCAAGGAGATTTAGTAGTTACACTATGATCCTATGGAATAAGTTTTAATATGTTTGCATCTCCACATAAGTGGCAAATAGAACAGGAAGGAAAACTATCCTGTAATAATATTATGTTATCATCTCAGGTATTGAGAATGTATCATCTGACCAGAACAATTGCGATGAAATAGCTCAAAGATCCACTTCATCCGTGGCTTGTACAGATTGAGAGTAGTTTTGTATACTCGCGAGTGCGTATCTATAATTACATATAGAATTTAGCCCAGAGTATGCCTTACATAACTACACCAGATTAGTAATCTTTTTCACAATAAACCCTACTTCCTAATCAAGGCTGTGCTATGATTAGATCAGTCCTAGCTAACCTTCAACCTCGCTGGATCTCAATAGTCATATCCATTCTATTCTTGGTTGTCACGTCCGTCCGAATCTAGATTACTACCTCGATAGATAGTCCATCTCAGCTGCAGGAAGCTGGAATGGTGTAGACGTACATCTTCTAAGTGGACACGCTCTCAGCCGATGATGGGACGTATGTTGCTTGGTTACACCCAACTCAGATGTTAACGCTGACGAAAAGAGGCGGAGTGAATCACCATACCCTAAAGCAGAAATTAGCTGCTCTCAAGTGCGCTTCGGTGTTTTGCCTGACGCGTCTATGCCTGAATTGCAATGGTAGAAACTGACTGCGAGACGCTATTGGTGCTATCCTGGCTTTCGTGCCGCCAGCCAAAATCCTGATTCGCTATGGCTGCCCACCGGATTTAGATTTCGGCATCCTGGGATGCTGAAATCCCGGCTCGTACGGCTATAAAAGGGCGTCTATCCGCCCATCTGCTTTCTCTTCCCTTCTCTTCTCTCTCAACTTTGACAATTTTACCTCGGAAAAATAAAAATTCATCAATGATGGAGCTCGCCACTGCCAGCTCGCGACAGTGGCTCCAGGGGCTCGCCGAGAAACTCCTGAAGCTAGCTGACATGGTGGTCCAGCCAGAAATGAAGGGCGTTGAGAGTGTGCCTGAGTTGGATCATCACCTGAGAGACTTGCTGACAGAGCAGTTTCGTGACTCTATCCATCGATTTTGTCAGGATGCACCAGCTGTTGCAGATGTCATCGCCACAACCATCCGAGAAAGTCTCCCGGACCCATCTCCTCGCTCGTCCTTGAAACGGAAATCAAGACACGACCCATCCTATCGGCCGAGTTACCAAAAGAAGAGGCATCGTGTTGAGTCCGTGGTCCCTGAGACTGAAGTTCTGGGACATGAAACTGAGCATGCGCTGGATCCTGTGGTCCATGTTGACACGACTGCAATCGAATCTGAGTCTCGGCACGAGAGCAGGTCAGACCTAACGGTGCTTTCCATGCATCAAGATGTCCTTGAAAATGAGAATATGTATAGCAGCACAACGCCGATACTCTCTAACCAGGAGCAGACTGAGCCACCACCCACGCCCAAAAAAGATGTCACTGCGGATATATCTTTCGAGGACACACTCTCCGAGATCGCCAACAATGTCAGCCTGCTTAAGAAACACCCAGACGACCTGCCGCGTACCGTTCACCAGAAAATCCTACAAAGTCTTCGCACTGATCAGGGCCCGTCCAGCGACTCCGAAACGAGTCATTGGTCAGATGGGAAAACGTGGTTAGAAGTGTTGGAGGGAGGAACGGCCACAAGTCGTCGATGTATCGTTTTCAACATGCTGGAACTGATAGGCGCCTCAAAGTGGTACGATAGCCAGATTGAGGTAGCAAAGCGAACGGTATTCACCAAGCAAAAAAAGCTCGTGGACGAGAAGGGGGCAGCAATGCATGTGCTAGGCCGTATCACTAATGAGCCTGGCAAGAGAAAAGCCATTAATAATCAATTCTCTCGAGGGAAGAGGGTGCGCCTGCTGGTCAAGAAACTCGGGCTCGGAATCATAATAAGCCCCAATATCTGGTCAGTATCTGGGAAACTATATTATATTTATATACTCACCTTGCATTTAGGAAATACACCAAGAGAAAAGAGCCTGAATTCGAGCAGCTACTTGAAAACTTTCAAGCAGACTCTCGATGGATGGCTCTATTTCAGATTCTTACTCCGCAGGTGGAACTGGTGGTACATAGTGGTTCGACCGACCCGGAAGCCTTGTACGATTCTTTGGGACAACGCCATCTGGTCTCCAATGAAGAGCTCCAGAAACTAATGGTAAAATATGCTTTAGAACACGTGAGAACCCCACCATCTTAACTTCTACATAGAGCTGACAGTGGCCAGGAATCGCTTCCGGACGGAGCCCTAAATGCCGCATATACTCAACTGATCAGTCGGGTCAGCAATAAGGTATTTAAGAAGCAAACTTTGAGTGACCACGATACGTTCATTATTGATCGGAGCCTGAAGCTACCAGCCGATATCTTTTCTGCCCTACGACCTGGGCAATGGCTCGACTGCTGGGTCATCAAGGTAGCCATGCATATAGCAGACCGACCGGCTTGGGTATATTTTCGCGAGAGCATTCCGGTGAACGACATCGGAAGACACGGTCGAATGAGATCAATAAAAAAGCCCTTTAAGAGCTGGGCAAAGGAAATAGTTGAGCTTCGTAGAAAAGCAGAAGGCACTGTCCCTCTACTTTTCTACGCTCCTGTCCACCACACAAATACGCACTTCACGTTACTTGAGATTGATGATGGTGAAAAAGTGATCCGTCATTATGATTCAAAGGCAAAACTAACAATTAGGAACGGCACAGAAAAGACAAGAGTTGCGACTCTAGTTAAGGTAAGTTCAGTGTTGAAGACGGCAGAAGCATTTTCTCACAATGTAGTAGGATGAATTTGATCATTTAGGATACCGCTATATGGAAATGGTAGGCTTATTACTTCGTTTTGGTTTATTGACCGGCAGCTAACTTACATAGCCTACACCGCAACAGAGCGACGGCTGGAGTTGTGGAGCTCGAGTGATATGGGCTTTCAGAAAACGATGCAATGGTTTTGATATCGGGTCGTGGGATACCGTGCTGGATTCCGACCGTATACAGTTGGATATCGTCAACAGTCTAATTGCTTGTATTGATTCGAATGCTATGCAAAAATACAGCCGAAGCCGCGATTTTGGAGCCAAGAATGATGCATCGTTGTTAGATCTTTTGAGTGAGGGAGGGTCAAAGCAGGACTGCGTGAATGTGATATGTGTTGATTAACTATGTTTTTGGGCCCTAGCATAGAGCTGGGATTCACGTGACTCAAGAAACTCGAACCCGGTGGTTTGCGCACGTGATCAGAGTCGGTCCCACACTGCAGTCAGGCGCCAAGGGCTTCCTTGGCGCCAACATTCGACGATCACCCTCCACTTAAATAGCAGCTGTGCCTCGTCGTCAAACAGTCTGCTTTCTCAAATGTTTCAGTCATGATTATTACACATAATCACTGGTTTCATACTATTTTGTGATTATGAAAAGGACATTCGACACTAAGGATGATAGCAGCAATGAGAAATCGGTCAAGCGTCGGTGTCAGGGCAGTTCGTCGGATACGGATCTGAACAAACAACAGAAGCAAATTCAACCACAACAGCCACTATCGCCGCTATCACAAGGTCCCGAAAATCGACTCACCAGTGAGTGCTTTGTCCTATATCATGACAAGTTGCTGGATCATAAATTGATTGATCTAGGCCGCGAACAAGCGACGAATGTACCCGCGATTTGGAAACTGTCTTCCGAACTTGAAAACAGCATATTGAGTTGGATACCAGATAAAGTAGATGAGCTGGAAGTGGTTGAGTTGGAAGATATGAGCCAGTCTCCGTCCAAGCGATCGCGATCTGATTCAAACGATAGTGATCGTGGCAGGCGCCGATCAGTCTCGGAAGCAAGCACGTCGGCCTACAAGGATACCAGCTATGTTCAAATACTTGCGCAGAAGGGCTTTTTTATGCGCCCGTCGAGAGCTGGTCCGATCGACGAAGATGTTAAGCTATGTGAACAACTCTTCAGCCAGTCGAATGATGTTCCCGCTGGCACTCTTTTCGAGGACGAACATATCCAGGACTGTCACAATGCCCTGCAGGGTCGTTCAGAAGCGCTAGTCACGCTACACTTACATTCCCTCCTCATGCCTTCCGCCGAGTTTCGATATATTCAAGAACGGGTAGGTTTGGAGAATGTCATTGACGGTTACAACGATCCGTGGATCAAGACAGAGCTAATTCATGGACCAAAGCCGCAGCCGGATCATGCCTGGGGTTTGAAATGGTCGGCCTTCTCAGAACCACAGCGACAAAAGCTCGGAGTCAAGCCAGATGCAAAGTCAATGTATGCGGTGCGGGATGACATGTATTTTCCTTACTTGGCAGCGGAAATCAAATGTGGCAACCAAGCTTTGGACTTCGCAGATCGTCAGAACATGCACAGCATGTGCATTGCCCTTCGCGCTGTTGTGACATTGGCGCGAGCTGCTGGGTGTCTGGAAGAGGTCAACCGAAGGATCCTTGGGTTCTCGATTTCACACGACTCAGAGGACGTGCGAATCTACGCATACTATCCTGAGATCAATGGAGACAAAATTGAGTATTACCGCTGGCCATTAAAACGATTCAATATTTGGTCAAAGGACGAGAGATGGACGTGTTTTCGTTTCACGGAGAATGTCAACCGCCGATTCCTTCCCATTCATATCAACCGATTGAACGATCTTTTAGACAAGATCGCCGATGTCCAAGATATTCACTATGAGAACGATGACGAGCAGGAAATTGGCTCTCAAGCTTCCGGATCTCGAGAACTATCTGTTTATAGTCGCGCTCCATCGTCACAAAATCGAAGTCTTCATGCAGAGCTGCGTAGCATGATCCAAAGTTCACAACAACGGGAGGAAAAGCTCCAGGCTCAAATAGGAGGACTACAAGCCCAACTCGAGGAGCTGAGGGCGGATAACAAGGCACGGGAAGCAGCGCACCAGGCACGGGAAGAGAAATTGTTAGATCAACTATTTACAATTATTCAACGTAACGAGCAATTGAAATGAGATGTATTAATGCTGTTTTTATCGCTAAAAAGCCGTGGCTCTCCTGTCCAGCTTTGGGAAGTCGCAAGGACGATCTGTAGGTCCTCCTTTCTGTCAACCATACATAACATGCGACCAGATAAAAAGGGACAATTGTGGACACGGTATATCATTAATTGTACACGAATTTCCAAGTATTGTCGAAGCCACAGCCGTACATAGAGCACACGATGGTTTCTGTATTGTCCTTTGGTTTTTAATTGCCATGGCTGACGCTGTTCAGTATCCTAGAATAGTCCAGAAGACTCGTTCAAAGATTCTTATCTCAAGGATGCCTCTCGATCAACTGTCCATGCCTTCTTTCCAAACCTCTTCATTAAGATTCTCGTCGCAAACTCTTCAGAAAGTTCCAACCCCTCCAGCCAGCTTCTTGGAATAAGAAATAAATAATATTTCTCGTGTTCGAGCTTGGAAGTACCCGGTGAAGAATAATAGAATTTATTCTCTCCAGAATGATGGGCCATAGCGATCAAATATGAGCTATGACTGTCACGAGACTTGATCCAGAGCGCGACGTAATCCTCAAGAGAGCTTGCCATAGAAATCTGCCAAGCCTGTGGCTTGCCGGTTGATGCTTCTTCCAAGAATGGTAGGATAGAAGCGAGTGATGGAAAAGCAAATTCTGAGTTCAAGAAATCAGTAACATGCCAGATCTGATTTTGAAACACTAACCCGCTGGCACCCGGTATATTCTCATCGCAATCAGTTCTTGCTCAGCAGATGAGGATTTTGCAAGACTATCTTCGTCATTGAGATCGTATCTCGACTTGAAAGCGTTCTCCTTTATTCTAGAAGGCACAGGATTCAGCATTTCAGATGCCCTTATAAACGGGAAAGAAAGAGGTTACGATAGATTTACCGTGTGATTATTAGAGCTCGAAGCCACCTCCTCTCCATCTCAACGAGTCTTTGCATACTTCGCCATGTTGCCCATCTCGATGCATATCTGCTATCGATCACATAGCCCTGTACCACATACGGCCTTTCTGATGTAATGGTATATGCACGAGAAAAGTCAAAGAGAACGGTGTCATGAAAGTCACCAGGTAGGCGGAAATGGTCCTCTTTAATGTCCCCGTGTGTGATTCCGATCGAATGTAGTGCCGTCAGTCGCTTGAGACGATCAATGAATAGGGATTCGTACCATCTCTTCTCCAAGGTCGAAAGGTTAGTGTTTAGGTTCTCATTTCGCAAAAGTTCCAAATCCTTCCTGAAGTAAGTAGGGATTGAATTGGAGCAAATGCAACGTGACGTGAGAGACGGTCGTAAGTATTCAATAACGAGAATTCTCTTATCCGGGCAGTCATAACATTCGGGGAAGTATGCCCTGTAGCCTTTTGAGGCTTGATATATTCTCTCATAAGCTCGTTTTTCCAAGATATATGGATCGTAATCCTGCCTCACTCGGTCCAAAATAGATTCATTCAGAGTGTCCGGGAAAGCTTCACGATAAGTTTGAATCAATCTCTTGACCTCCTGATCACCGACTGGCTCGAACTAAGGTAGTGTATTCTCAGTACTCTTGTCGTGGTTCATTATTTTTGATACTCACTTGTTTAATCGCAAATTGTCGGTTGTCTACTATAGCTCGCCACACAGAAATTGGATGCTTTTTCCTCACCCTGATTCCTCTTTTGAATTCAAGTGTATCGTACTGACATGATTCAAGGCCTCCTTGCTCTGGTAATGAGAATGTTGTTTCCGACGCTGGTATTGCTGTAAATTCACTGAGAAACTCTTGTCGCCAGGAGCTTGTCTCGGATGAATTCTGCATTTCCATGATATCAATGGAAGTTGTTGTGTGGGTATCCGATCAAATTAGAGAAGATATCTGTGGGTGGAGGGCTTTATTTAAAACATTTATACATGCGGAATACAAGGTCGCGAACTGGAGGTTGGGGCTCGATTTGTATTAGGCTTAGCGCAACAACTAGTCACACACCGCTCTGTGGTACGCACCTTTTAACTGGGCATGACTACAATGTATGTAATGGAGAAGCCAAGCGCATATAGCTGCCCTTTAAGCTTGATACCACCTGGCATAATGAATTTACTACTACTACTACTACTACTACCAACACAACACAACACAACACTGATTTGGCCTACTGTGAAAGCCGAGCCTGACCCTGTAGGCCGCACCATTATTTGATATTTCTTCCACTTTCCTTCCTTCTCTTCCCCTTGCTTTCAGATGCTTCGTGACTTGGGCCATAATCGCTGCGGTCATCATCAACTGTCCGCAAACCGTTATGATTTCGCGCTTCCATGACTAGCAGCCACAGAGAAAGCTTCATCTGGTAGGTTCTATCGTTCGCAGATGGGCTCCATGGATCGATCGAAATTTTTACTCGTCCGACGTGGCGATCGGTCAAGGCGGGTTCAAAAGACATATCACTAAAGCTGCTCTCTAATCCGCTCGATGCCGTTGAAGTGGACTGAATTCGCGCATGTTGATGATAAACTGTTTGAGTCCTTTTTGGCCGCGGAGAACGTTTCGATTCAGGCGATAGTATGAAATGACAACATACTATGTACTCTTCCGTTAAGATAAAACCAAAGGGTACGTCGAAACCCAGGCAATAAAATTGAAGTTGCTCTAATGGGAGGACGAGGTGACGTCTTTCTGCATCCTCGTATCCATGTCGGTTATTACTAACTATTCTCGCAGCTGCGTGTACATTCCAACCAAGTTTTGTATCTCCACATACGATGGGCCGACGACCGCCGGATGCGGTTTTCATGGTTGCACCCCAATCAGGGCGAAGATCAGGTTGGCCAACGCTAATTTCACCACCAGGCCTGATGAAAGTATCCCCAGGCAGAGCCTTGCCCACCGGCATTACGATTGTTGTGCCGTGAAGTTGTGCCAGACCATTTTCATCGTAAATGCTGTTGAAGCCACTCTGCTCAGCCACTGTTGTGAGAGAATCGGGCTCAATCGGTCTATCCAGTCGGTCTTGGAACTTCCTTTTGAGATCAGCAAACTCCGGCCAGCTTTCAATCCTTTCTATAGACTGCCATTGTCCGCCTTGAGTGAAGGTGCTCACGCGTTCGAAAACGTGTAGCCTTGGATTAGGTTCTTGTAGATATTGCAATAGAGTGTACACCATTTTGGTTCACGAACTTAGTAGCTCTTCGTTTGATAATCAACGTTTGTTGGAGTATGATGAGGAATATGATGAGAATGCAGTCTGCCTCTACCTATTTATACCTATGAATTCTTGTGATGACTATACCCCTCAAATCTTTTGTCATTACTCTGGGGTAGTAGCATTGGTAATTTGACGAGTTTGGTGGATGTAGTCACTAAGTTGAAGGCCTTCTCGTAGCGAAAGGAACCTGGTGCAACAAATGATCTCCCAGGATTGGGGTCTCGAGAGAGTGTGGCGTAGCCTTTACAGAGCACATACCCCGCAACAGGATATAGCGCAACGGTACTGAGATTTGAACGATCTTTTAGACAAGATCGCCGATGTCCAAGATATTCACTATGAGAACGATGACGAGCAGGAAATTGGCTCTCAAGCTTCCGGATCTCGAGAAAGATCCGTTTATAGTCGCGCTCCATCTTCACAAAATCGGGGTCTTCATGCAGAGCTTCGTAGCATGATCCAACATTTACAGCAACAGATACGACAACAGAGTGAGGAGCAACATGTACAGAAAGCAGAGCAAAAGATACGGGAGGAGAAGCTTCTCGCTCAAATAAAAGAACAGAGTAGAGAGCAAAAGGCACGGGAGGAGAAACTTCTCGCTCAAATGGAACAGCAGAAAGCACGAGAAGAGAGATTGCTAGATCGACTATTAACAATCACATGTCCTGAACATAATGAGAAACTGAGGTAAAATTAATATAGGCCTATCGCTAGGGACTCGAATGACAAATTGACATCACATAACTAATATCTGGATATATTGCCACTGCTGCGGTCAATTAACACTAACACTAACAATGATCTTCCGCTACGTGGAGTCGTCGAGATCTATCGACGCGCTCTTGCCACATCGGTAAGAATATATGACTGCCGCGTGATTTCAAAGCAACTTCTCGATTCGATGGACAGACTTCATGGATTCCGAAGTCTCCGAGTCTGAAATTCATCAATTCGTTTCGGTCGCACGGATTAAGTATATACCGGTTGGATTATGGGCAAGCAATCGAGTGTAATAAAGTATTGTAATAACCCTCCAATGCAGAATCAGGCTTCAGCGGCAAAAGATTGAATGTGATTAGCCATTGGTGGGCCCATCACATAGAGGCGAGCGGTTAAGTACAACCGTAACTCGGTCTAATCCAATCTATTGTCCTACTGTACGAATCTGAGATTCAAAAATAGACTGATCGAACAATTCACTCAAGTGCGGCTAAGATCGTGGCTTTGTCACATGGTGCAGACCAGCCACTGCATGAATATATCAGATGGCTGACGATATTCTGTCCTCCGTCCAAAATTTCACCGGGCTTGGTGGACGGCCTGGGAACCGGACATCCCGGAACTGGCTCATCAAATTCGACACAGCGCCCCGATTCAATTTTTTTTCGTCATATTCTTCATGAAATTCAACATCTTCGAAGTCGATGACCATAATCGTGTTATCGCAGAGCATGAAATTGTCTAATCGCAAGTCTCCAATCTCTACTCCATGTTGTGACATGGCGTCTATCGCGTTATGAAGCTGATTTTCCAACATATCCTCTTTGATATTGGCTTCCTTGTTGCAAGCGAGTTCGTACAAGTTTATTCCTTCGACCTTAGAAAGATACAGAGCTGGTTTCCCACCAAAGTGGTCTTCGCCGAGAAATCGTGGGATCCGTGTTCCTTGAAGCTCTTGCAACTTTTTGTAAGCTTCTTTCTCAGCCAAAAACTCCCTTTCCCATGCTTTCTTTTGCTGTTTTATCACGATCGGCTTCAAGCAGTCGTTAGAATTGATTGTCAGACGATCTATGGTGCTGCGTGGCAATCTTTCTAGGTCGCATATTACCACGTTGTCCCGATGAGAACTTGGAAAAGACTCGTAATCGTCAGTAGATGTAATAGAGTAGATAGTCATCGAGAAAGCACAGTTTACCTGAGAATGTGTTGTGTGTGAACGATCCATGGCGTTTCAATAGATATGGATCAGAGTCAAATCGCACATCGAATTCTGGTTGACCGAAAGACTTATATACCTAGGTGATCATCTAGGGATCCACAGAAACTAGTTAGTCGGAACGGCAGCCTAGGTCGAGGCAGTGGAGACAAGCTCGTCACAGGTTCGATCGTGAGCTCCCCGATTTGGTCATTTTCCCTGCTTATTAGTACACCGTGGCTTGTTTATCAAATTAGGTGTTCGGAATTTCGTATAATCAATCATTTACTGTACTATTTAGGCGAGATGCGAGGGGCTATAAATTTGACCTCTAATTGGTACATATACAAGCATGGATGGGCCAGCGGTTGAAATCTGACCAATACGCGATACTTCCATGTTTAGATAATATGCGGTGGATTGATTTGTTCTTATGTTTACTTTTGATATGTAGTTGTAATATGATTAGCCGCCACACACTGATAAAAAGTGTACGTAACATACAATAACATGTACCATCAATTCAATCCCCAGTTCTCGTCCCTCCTACCTCAGTTTTACGCTAATAGAGCTTGATAAAACAATCTTTCGTATCGAAAGCCCTCCTATCGCGGATCGTCCATACCCACTGTCCCCGAATCTCCGTTCCGCCATTGACGAGAGTGGTACAAAATTCGCGTACATAGTTTTTGTCGACAGGACGGCCGCTCTCGTCCACGAAATATGGTCGTCCTGACCAGAACTCGTAGAGGCGTGTCAGCTTACCAACAGTGAGAGTTATTTCAGCTCGGAACAGTCTTCCTTGCCTATCTGGTGTCGAATCTAAATTCGAAGAGAGTCGGACCCACCCCGCTATTCCGAGCCGATATAATGCGTATGGGATGCTACATTGGTCGGGAATCTCCTGATACTCCCGAGGAATAACGCAACAATCTATCTTACAAGTTTCGAGCTTGATTTCCTCCACACTCGAGGCTCGAAATTGCACGACGACCAGCGTCTTCGAGTCGAAAAGGAATGCTTGAGGGCAACGGTACGTATATGCGTAACTGCCGTCTATTAGTCACAAATTTGATCGAAAAGGGAGAATGTCTCTTACGCCCTGAGTTCCTTCTGAAGACGCCGAGTCACTATACTGGGGTCTGCTTCGAACAGCCACTCGCGTCTTCTGATAGCCCGGGGTTTTTTCATCTCTCCTATCATCGCTGGCCGTTCGAGAGATCGTTCTTGATGCCCCATTGTCGCTTGAAAGTCCACGATTTTCGATTCTGAAGTTGAAGTGGTGCCCACCGTAGACCGTAGATAAAGAGAAGGAGAACCGAAGCGAGATCCTCCTGAGAAGGCTACAGCAACGAGAGGACTAATTCCCTGGTCGAAATCTCTTGTTACATCCCCTTCACTCGAAACCACTTGAGGAAAGTCGTTCAATGGAAATGCAGGGGTATCGAGACCTACAGAGTCAGCTGTGCTGGAACCTGACCCTAGAAATTGACTAATGACATTTCTTTGTGGTCGCCAGACGGAGACTTGGGTTTCTGGGAAATCCGGGAAGTTTTCGGTCCATGCTTTGCGTGATGGTGTGGGTTCGGTATCAAAATCAAGTGGTGGACGGCGGAAGATGTTTATCAAGTCTCCCACTGTAGTTGCCATGTTTTATATGCAAGAAATGGCCGTTTTGATACGCGAAAAAATCGATTAGACTTAACGATGATGATCTCCATTTTATACCTCAGTCCTGACGGAAAGATCTCACCCAGACATCCTACTGAATCATATACTACGTACTACATTGTCAGTGTGGTTGCTTGGAATAAGTTAGAGGCTTCTTAGCGCGCAGGGGGCGTCAAGAAAATGTAATACACTAGCCGCCGTATTGGCTCTGTAAGCCAATCAGGATCCAATTTTCGAGCACATTGAGAAACCTCGTCAGGAGCCAAAGGGCTTTGGTGAACAGCCCGAATAGGCTTAGCTCTATCAAAAGAAAACCCTAGTAAAGAAAGCGTCTCAGCCGCGGCGCATCACTGTTGCCTAACATGGGAAGCCTCTTTGGACCACATGTTACGTCATCTTCATGGGCTGAGTCATAGAAACGGCGAATTGCGCAGTAAAATAAACACGGCCGAATTGACGGAAATACTCAGCTAGATACCAGCCGCCGCCAAATTTATCGATAGAGATATACAAGGTTTATTGCACCTGTCAAGCTGTCAATTTCATGCATTAGCCGCGGGAAGATGCTGCAACATATCTAGCACGCTCCGATGTAATGACAAATTCTCTGGGTAGATGATAACTATAATCGAAAGACCTGACACATCATTGACCTGAAACTTAAGTATCATGTTAAAGACTTGAACTTTATTTCTAAGTGCTTTCAGATCTATACAATAATGATAGGCTTTTCCTAGTGGACACGACCGGGAGAACATTTGATCCTTTAGCCCCTCAACGCAGAGGTTTCTCCGAATGCGGCTTTTGACGGCAGAAAATACTTGTCGGGCACCTAGGGAGCATTACCCCGCCGAAGAAGTTGCAGTCTGAATATATTACAGACAACATTCCAAGGGCTGGTACGTGAATGTGATGCAAGACAATTGTCTTCTCTCAAATCTTCTGTACGGTCATTCTACACCCATAAAAGAAATGAGCTAATTTATATGTCATCTTCTAGATGGATCGTCGCTACTCAGTCACCTCCGAAGCCCTCCAGAAACAGAGGCAGGTTGCAGAATGGTTCAAAGACGAAAAAGTCAAAGTACAGAGGGAGGCTTCGAATATGTACAAATGCATAGATCCTGGTCGTGGTGACAGGGTGGCACCATTCCTTATCGAGCTTGGGCATGGAGATAAGGTAAGAGCCTAAGTCTTCGGATATGAGCATCACTGACATCCGAAGGGTTATTCTCTGTGGCGGCTGAAAGGGCGATCAACATTCTTTAAAGAGCCTCAATTTGACTCCCTTTTTTTCCCGTTCTCGTCAGTGGAGATTGATGGCGTTTCGATAGGGGCAGGACAATATGTACGTTTCGGTGAGGATATAACTCTGACTGCCAACGTCGATTGTCTTCTTGTTATAGTGCCGGAGGAGAAGAGAGTTTAAACAGTCTCATGACTTACCTTTACTTTCACTTCTTTTAAGAATAATTATGCAGATTTGATAAGCTACGTCCATGACTAGTTCGAAGATCATTTGGGGAGTGAATTGATTTAGGTAGTCCATGTATGGCCTGAGTCGTACCCCATTCGAGTTTGCATGCTAAAATCAGCCTGCAAAGGGACTGCATCCAAGTAGTCCATGTGAGCCCCAAGTCGTACTCCGTCCGAGGATGCCTGCATGCTCCAATTCTGCGCTGGATCCAAATAATCCATGTGAGCTCCAAGTCGTACTCCGTCTGAGGATGCCTGCATGCTCCAATCCTGCGCTGGACCCAAGTAATCCATGTGAGCTCCAAGTCGTACTCCGTCTGAGGATGCCTGCATGCTCCAATCCTGCGCTGGACCCAAGTAATCCATGTGAGCCCCAAGCCGTACTCCGTTCGAGGATGCCTGTATGCTCAAATCCGCTTCCACGGCGGGTTCCTGTACAATCCCCAACTGCATCCAATTTGCGATAGATAAATTCTCTCTTCTCACTCTTTTCCTCGTCCTCCTCGCATTGTCTCGTATGTCAGTCAAATCAGGCACGTGGTTCGCGCTAATCGGTTCAACGTGAAGGTCATTAAATCCTGGGTTTCGCTGCGATATCTGGGCCAGAATCTCCGCAATGTTAATGTGTATGTCGTCGGCTTCCCCTGCTGACTGATGGGGTGATGGCATCTGCGCCTCGCTGGGGGACTTTGAGAATATGTGATAATCTCTGTCAAACCGATCACACCAAGGTGCAATTTCAAATATCATATACGCAGTGGTTTTCTCTGAATTTGGCAAAGTAATTCGAGTATCATCACTGAGAGTAATTCTGATAAAATCAGGAAGATCATCATACCGTAGGTGGTTGAAATCGTCTACTGGCAAAGACGCAGCAGTCGATAAGACAGCTGTCTTCGTTTCTTGATCCAATTGAAGTTCTCGTGAGAACAATTCGTCGAGCACCAATCGTTTGATACCCGTATTGATACCTCGAGTCGCAACCTCTTTATCATGAGCGTCGTTTAGTCGAATGTGCTCATCAACGTACTGCGAAACGGTTGCTTCCCGCGGTCGTAAGATTTTTTTCAAGGTCTCAGCGTCCGGATTTGGTACGCTGAGAGCATCACATAACGTGACCACCCTGGACGGTTGATTTTGACTCTGGTACTTAATATAATCTTCAGCAAGAGACCGTTGAGCGGCACCACGAAGGAGCTTATCTTCGATTGTAGGGTTTTTGTTTCCTTCTACGTTGATGATATCCTGCAGTCTCTTATCTGGCTGTTGCTTTGCTTTTGAAAATTCGAAAGTCGTCCACGATTTTGTAACAGTCCAAAGCTGTGGAAGAGCTTTTACTATAGCTTTAAGCAGTTTTAGCGACCTATCAGCTGATGTTTGTGGACTTGTAGCGCTCTTCAGATGTTTTAAAAGCTTCTTAAGTCGATCCTGACTGACATGGTCTCCGAGGTCTCCTGAGGATGTCTCGAGTAAGACATGTATTGCTGTTTGAATATCCATCAGTCGCTTGTTGTTGAGAGTCACGTCAATAGTATGAAAATTGGAGTGATTACCTGGGAAAGGCTTGAGGGAGTTGCGAACAGAGTCTCCACCCTCGTTGTTCAACAACGAGGGTGGAGACCTTCGCGCTTCAGCCTAGGTAGTACTTGCATGGAGGCTAGATCACATCAGGTACAACTAGCGCTCTTTTAAAAGAGCCAAAGTGCGAATGACTGTGATATCCGTGCATTAGCGCCGTGCCATGTAATATACCTTTGGCTAGACTGAAAAGCCGTCACGGACTGTTTTAGATGCATCGTGTTTACGATGTGGAACAGATGCGTTACTAGGCTTTGGGCCGACCACCCTACTGTAACCAATTCGCGTCCTAGGTCTATAAGATCCCCAGCATTACCAGGCAACCAGCATGACACAGTTGCAAGCTATTATGGCGCGCCGTGCTGCATCCTCCAGTCAGACTGACCAAGACACTGCGACTGTCGACATGGTTAGTATCTCTGGAAGCACAGAATATCACGGTCTGGCTCTGCAAACCGCATTTCATGAAGAGTGGGGCCCATTAGGTGTACAGTAAGTCTTTCCGCTTTCAAAACTTGCTTCGCTAAGTCTTTCAGGAACTTCGGAACGCCACCCCCAAGCGAAGCGAGCGGATACGTGATCCACCAGGAACAGAGACCTCAGGTGGCGACGCTCCCTGACTCGAATTATCGATTACGACAAGAATTAAAGCGAGAAAAAAAGACGAATCATGATTTTGGAGCGCTAATAAGCATGGTGAACCATTTAGATCAGCATGTCGAAGTGTTACTCCGGTAAAACGGCTTTATCGGACCTATATATGGATATGTTGCTAATGACTCTTAGTAACAAGGACGCAGAAATAGAGCGGCTAAGAGAAGAGAACGAGGAATATCACTTTATTTGTGATATGGCTACAGCACATGGTATGTCAATGTACAGTATTATTCCCACTGTCATGCATTATCTAACACTAGAAAAGAGAAGCGAAGGGAGAGCTCGAAGATCTGGAACTGGTGCGGTGTGATGTTTATTGTTATTTGGCCTTTCATTGTGAAGCTCATCGGGGTTCCCCGTGCACCTGTCTAGAGCCTGAATTAGACGGCGCTTTGACTGATGCTCAAGACATGTAACTAAATCTATAAGATGCACCATCATGCCCGGCTAGACCAGCATGGTACAGCACAATGTAGTTGCAAGCGATTATGGATTTTCCCTGCATCTTCCCCCCTCATAAATCTGGAGGAAATACTGCGGCTGCCGATACGTCCATGATATTCCAGGGTTTACATGCGTTCCATGAGGACTGGGCCCCACTATGTGAATAGTACGTTTTCGGCTTTCCAGCCTTGCATCGCTAATAATTTCAGGGTCTCCGGAGCTCAAACCTCGAATGTGGCGAGTGAATATGCGATTCAGCTGGAAAACTAAGGGCTGCACTATGGATCTACCGAGACGAATAGTCTGCCTCCGTACTATCTATAGTAGCTGTAAACTAGACTGTATAGGCGAAGTAAATAATTGACATAGATCTTATTCAATTTATAGATAATACCCTCCTTCCCACTAAAAGATGTCATCTTGACTAAACTGCAAGAATTTTTCACAAGCTCCTTCCTTCGTCAACTCATATTGTTGCGATTCCGCAAGAGATTTGAATATGTCAAATACCGTCAATCTCGCTAAGGTGAGAAGCATATGGCTCCCAATGAAAAAGGATTTCAACCTCGAGCAATACGCGGTGCATGAGACAAACACCAACCTGCAAGACGTATGTATACTGTTTTTACAGTAAATGGATGCTGACTGTCAGTGTAGATAATCTCCTTTGACGGATATTTATGGCAAAACCCTTACCCGATTTCCGAAAAGGAAGAGGATTCGGTTGCGGGCAACTTCCGCACTCAAGATGGCCATGGATTGAAGGTGATACTTCCGCGGAAGGATGTCTTAAGGATGAAGGAGGGAGGCCAGATTTTGAAACAATTTGATCCCACTTTGGGGAAATTGAACAAGAAATGTCTAATCGATAGCGTGTGGGATGGTGTTGTTATTGGTACCAAGGCATCGGTGCTAGTTCTAGCAGTTGGGTGGTTGTCTGGCATTTAGGTGATAAGTAGTTGGATGATCTAGGACACTTACTATTCCTCCTGGTATAGATACTGTTTCATTATATGTATAAGATGCCGGCCTTGTCGCAATCCTCTGTGCGTTAGCAAAATACAAAATCAGACTAAAGTCGACTACCTCGCTATTTGCGCCGCTCGATACATCATCCCCTCGAAAAGGCGAGAAGAGTCCTCGCTCAATTCCCCTCTCACATCTAGTCCACAACGGCTTTACGAAGATGGCATCATGTTCTGCTAAGGTCTCCGCGGCTCAGTGGCATCAGAATGCCGATGTCTACAATCCAGCATCAAGTTGCGCACAGACCTTTGCCAGCCAATACATCTGGATTCTATGGATCAAAGAAAACCAGCAGAGTCTAGAGGCTTACTTAAGAAACCATGGCTTCTTATTCGATGCTTCCGCTGTTATACCCCTGGGATATAATTTTTATGAGGTCATGGTGGACGCAACGAAGGTCGACAAGTTGCGGGATGAACTACGTGGGTTGGTTTATGCACCGTTCAATAAGAAATCGACACCGGTACGCAGGATGGGAGAACACGGGGCCTTAAAATTCATGCTTAGCAGCTACGGAAGGGCAAATCTTAGAGAAGGGCAAAAAAAGTTAGCTGAGAGTCGAGTGAAACAGCTAGAAAAGGGGTTGGTGCAAGAAATGGAAACAAGCATATACAGCAGCGGTCCTGGAAAGATTTTGGAATTTGAAAGTTTATGGCACTCACACAGTTGGAATTATCATGTACTAGTGGTTTTTCAGACTCCAGATGGCAAAAGATTGCGAGCGCAAATCCCAGTGGATACCTATGCCAGGTCTCAAAACGCGAAAGCTCTTGCAGGACCAGAGTGGGCGGTCATCGTCAGACATGTATCGTGGGGAACATGGTTGCAGCTACCGCTCTTAGAGTTTATCCATGCTATGAAGTTATACTAAGCCTTTATTTCCTATACAGTGTAATTCTCCGTAAATAGAAACTTTAAATAGATCATATCAACGATGCACATTCCCCCCTCTCTTAACTCATGTTATTGTATCTTCCTAATTACTTGAATAATAAATTCAAAATGTTACCAGATATACTCGAAGAATCTGTGGGTGTACGACAAAAACCTCCCTCCAGAGAGGACGCAAAACCAACGACCCAGCCTTCTATTCCAATACACCCGGATCAAGAACCTAGTAATTCTACATTATCCTCCACGCCATGGAAAGAGGGCATATCTTTTGGTATATCTACAATCGACAAAGCTCTCCAAATATGAACTAATATCTCATCAGGTCGCGAGAACCAGGTTTACCGATACTTGATTGTACATGATGCAGAACAGGCTGAAAAGCTTCTTCCTTTTCCATTCACCTTGGAATCTTATTCAGGACACAACGTCATAAGAGTCAACGATTATCAAGAGGAGTTTTCAGATCACGCGGACAAATTGGGACTGAAAGTAAAATACAACTTTTATAATATGTTGCAGTACGAACTCGTCATTGTCGAATAATAGCAAATTCCCTAAAATCCTCCATAGCGCCTCCTGTTTGTGAACGCTTTGAAACGACTCTCTTCTCCCACATCTCTGTGTTAGGAAATCGCTGAGCAAAAACTTTTTTTGGCGCAGAGATCTTGCTCAAGCTTCGCTCATAAACAATCAATAGTGGTTCATTACTTAATTGTACAACTTCATGCCTAGATTTAATTGGCCCTCTGCTGAGAGTGATAGTCTAGTACAGCCCATATTCCCTAGGAAACTGAAAAAAAAAAGAATTATATCTCTAGAGCTTTGAAAGTAGCTACAATCGATCGGGCCAGACCACTTTCCCTTAAATTCCAGCGAATAAACAGGCTACAATACGCCATTCTAGGATAAGTCTCCGTGGATTTGATAAACAATGAAAAAAAGGTAACTATTGGAGTTCCCGATTGGCGCAGTCACTCTCCTCTCCATCACTAGAGATAGTATAAGATCTGCCAGCCTTGCCCGTATTCACCGCAATTTCAGCCAGACCAGTTCTGAATTCTGATCAATCTAAACAACCATGCCTTACCTCCAAACCGATGTAGGTACATGGACCTACTGCATGAGATCGATATTCTAAGACGCTATTTAGGAGTCTTTGACAGCCCAATGCTCAGGTGCATCGACTGCTCCAATTGCAGCGGACGTGCAGGTTGCAGCAGGTTGGTTGAAATGGGGTGCCAATGAGAACGACGAGACGGTGAATTGCGAGCAGCGTACTGTATCGATACTTACTAACTGGGGCATAAACATCTAGGCGGGATCCCAAATATACTATGAAACTTCTATACGCATCGAAAGCGAACCCGCCGAAAAAATACCTTTCGAGGACCGAACAGCAACATGGGTAAAATGTGAAGCTATACGGAACAGTGGCTGTGGAGCGTTTCCGTTTCTTTGAGTGTGTACATACCTATAGCTAGCATGGGAACTTCGACGTCACCCTTTCAACAAGGACGATTTGTGGGGGTCTGCTGAAAATAAACCGACTACTTGACGAGAAATTATTGAACGACCCTCTGGGTCTCAACGCTCTCCATCGATATTTTTACGGGCCACAATAGTTTTATTAGAGACTCTACCATATATTCTGTAATATTCATTAGAGATATCTGAATGGTTAGGATTGACCCGCCTAGACTACTTTGGTTTGATTCTCAAAGAGTAAATAGGCTATCCTAGGCTGTTCTTGGATATACCTCCGGATATCGCTCAGGTGTAGATTTAGTACATAATAGGAAAAAAGCAACTTTGTTCCCGATTTGCACAGTCACTTTCCTCTACATACTGTGATTGGTAAGATATCGTGTGATACAATTAAGCATGACATCGACTGATATAAGATCTGCCAGCCTTGCCCATATTCGCCGCCCCATGCCATGTGCACAATGCGTCTTAGGCGGTCTCACAGTAGGTTTCTATACTCCAAACAGTTTCCCTCACTGCATTGACGATTCATATTGCTGGAAAGTAAATAACGACGATAGCATCTGTTATTCATGCAAGGAAAATCATACGATATGTATACAAAGGCCAGATATGATGATAGCCTGGATTCAATGCGACTTTCAGGGAGACTCAGTGAGATCATACAACATGATCATTCGCCTGGCATGCATTGAGAGGAAGCAGAATCAATCGGACACTCGCGACCAACGCCATGACGAACGTATCAATGAGCAGCAGAGGCAGATACATGCATTAGAGGCACAACTCAAGACTCGCGACCAACGCCATGACGAACGTATCAACGAGCAGCAGAGGCAGATACATGCCTTAGAGGCACAAATTAGAAAGCTGCTTAATAGTAGTAAGATGGCAGCTGAGGATCCTAAAAATTGATTGCCTAGACGAGACTTATTTTAAATAGAGTATGCATCACTGCACTGTGTCAGAACAAGGGGAAATGATATTAATACATAATCAGGACATATTCCATTCTTTTGCAAATCAATGTCATCTTTTAGCCTTCAAAACAACACAAACTAAATCAACTGCTTTACATCTTTCATCATGTGCAACCCAGACCGTCAAGACCTGTTGGACGAGATAGCAGTGCTCTCAAAAAATCTTGACATCCCTGAGATAGCCTTAAGTCCATCGCAAAATATGATTGGTGGAGGCAGTACCCCACCAAATGCCCCGCTCGCCATGGTCGAAGATTCAGACACCGTCAGCATACCACAGCAAGGAATGGAGCCACTCGGTTATTTGTGTTTACGTGGGTCGAATCCTGATCCAGTCGGAGTAAATCAACTCATGGAAGCATTTGATGTAGCCCAGAAGATAGAGAAAGGCTCCACTATACATGCAGAAGGAGCGCCAGAATCCTACAGTGTCCTCCAATCCGGCATCTGGAACTCGGATGATGCGGATCCGGTGAGTGACTTACCGCTATCTACTGCATATACGCTAAGTGCATTTAGGTCATGCGACTTGTCGAAAGCGTGCTCGGTCCTGATTGCGTGAGACAGGGACCTGTAATCCTTGGTCACAACCCTGCAGCGGATCAGATTGAGTTTGACGCCAAACTCGCTCATCCGCGAGGGGAGGAAGGAATCTCGTTCATACGTGTAATTCGTGGTACCATCAATCCAGGTCCTGATGCGTTCGTATTGTACGAATCGTCGCATTCGGTGGACCATTTCACCGAGCAGAATGCTCCTCAAATCCAGCCACTAGCTGCACCTGATAAGCTGTTCATCCTGCGGGGCGCACTCCGGTGTAAGATCAAACCACCCAGTGGCTGCGTCTTGGTGTGGGTCGGCTTTTCGACTCAACCAATTGGGGAAAGAAAGAGAGCAGAGGATGTATTTCCTTTTATGGTAGACTATCGACGGGTGGCATTGCCTCCGCCGTTGTCACGACGTGGGAGAAGCAGATACCGTGACTATAGGAGAACTAGATGAGTTTCTTCGAACATGAATATTCTCACAGGCCATTGTAAAAAGTAATGTCATCATCGAACCCTCGTTGAAGTTGGTGGAGTAGTGGTGTGAAGGCTCGAGGCTCCCGTAAATCTGCAGCGTTGAATCTCCCAATGAGCTCAGACTCTCTGTTCCGCCTCAGATGAAACAGTAGATTATAGCAAGATAGCATCGCCATGGAGATGCCATCGATGCCTACCCCGACTTCGATCCGCCGATATCGTTCACCTTGTTGGAGCCCGCTCAGTGCATCGCTATCGAGGCCCAGACTCCTCAGAAACTGCATATCGCTGCCGTGGGGCAGTGCCTCCCTCATTCGAGCTAGAAGCCGAGACGCAAGGAGACGTCTCAATTGTACCTCCAAGGATTCTTCGCCATCCACAGTCGATAGCAGCGCAACCCGCATTGGGTCGTGATCTTGAGGATTTGGTTTAAATTTCGACAAGACGAAGGACTGATCTCTTTTGAAGAAGTCTTTAATGTCTTCCTGATCATCTCGTACCGTCGAGAGTATGGTGTCGACTTCGGTTATTCGCTCCTTTTTTTGCATGTGGTGCGACCGTCCCATGGCTGGTTGAAGTTGCTAAATAGAGGTTGTTCAAGCGCTGTCAAGGTAGTCGGCCCACTTCGTAAGATATCCGTGCATCGCAGGCGGAATGCGGAATGCGGTCTCAATTCGGTTAGTTCAATTACACTTTATTATTGTGCTGACTGGCTGATTCATTATCCTGGTGGAGCGCCCTAGTGGTGCTTTTCATGGTTAGCTTCATTACACTTTATCCTCACGTTGATTTGCTTGAATCCGACCCTTGTCCGTAACAGTGTCATCATTTTCGAATACAGATTGATGTAACTAGACTTGTTTAGACTTCTGCCTAGCGTGATGGTCCGCCCGCGTTCCTTGTGTAAAAAAAGCAAATGAAATATGTCTCCGCGGCCTTGAGAATAGTGACGATTGATCGGTCCAGATGGTGGCTCGGTTGAATCGGCTTTCCTGGCCATTATTTTATAATCTCGCCAAGCTAACGCATCCTTGTGATCCACATAACAAGGTAGTGACCTAAGATCTGATGCTTTCACCCGGGCGAGTTGACCCAAATCTTGAGCCATTTTCCCCAACCATGGATTGTTCACTTTCTGACTTTCAGAGCAGGCTGGGGGAATTGCAATGGCAAGACCGAGTCCGACTGCGTGGAGTCAAAGAGGGGCTATTCGTTCCTGAGCTGCCTAGTCCGAAAGATTCTCGTTCATTCGTCCTATTACTGAGACGCGGCGGAGAGGAACGCGTAACATTTGTTTCGGAACAGAACGAACGGATTTACTTCTTCTGTGCTTACTATGAAAAGCCTAGAAAGTAGTACGTGAGAGCTCCACGGCAAATATATTACTAGAAGAAAATTAACGAAAACAGTGAAGGGGGATGGCTAGGTTGGTACGATCAAGGCGGTCCGGTTTTTCTTGAAGGCAATGAGATCAAACCCGAGCCTCACTTTCTCCATGATCTGGTTGATGAACTAGGTCGGCGCTTTCCATATGTTGGACATAAGTCGGTCGTAAAATATACATCAAATCGCTTTTGGTGGGTCCACTCAATCGACCTGCAAACGTACCTGGCTAACTAGGAGAAAGTTATTTTCAAATCTTGGGAAAGAAGAGAGACGATAAGGGATTTCAGCAAGCACTGGAGATGCCCGAAGAACAAGTCTTGAGGATAATAGAGGATTGGGAGAGCGTCTAATGCAGAAACACTACTCCTATTTAAGTATTACTTGACGTATCGCTATACTTAGATATCCTAGATAGCGTGGACTAATTGAACTGCACGTCCCCAAAAGGGGGATCTCGGCACTGAGCCAATACACTGTATGACAATGAGCCAATCATCTGGTCACTTGCTTCGGTGCTTTTCTTATACTTTTCCTCTGCATGTCTAGACTCCTCAACCCTGACCTCCCTGCATTTAAATATAGGTGTCATGTCGTTCCTAGCCTTGTCAATTTTGTTATTCTCACTCGTCAATCAACCCCCCCAATGATCGAAAACCATGGATCCAATCGAGATCGAACAGGCAACGGCCTTGAGACCTAGAGAAATCCTGACCGCTTATCAATGTGAAGACAAAGGGTTGATATTCTTGATTGAGAAATACTGCCCCTACAACAAAAAGTTTTACTCTCAGCACCAGAAGCTACTCAAAGATCCAACACCAACACCCCGACACCCACATCAGTTCAAATTACACATCACAAAACGGGAATTATCAGAAAACAAAATCATGGTTCTAGAACGGCTACATACAAAGATTTACCAACGATTTGAGAGGGTCCCCTATCATGCTTGGGTGAAAGTAGCCTGCGGTATAATTCCGGACGAGGTTTTGGACTTGCAAGTGGAAATTCGCGCGATGTATTATGCCCTTCCGAGGTCTCTTGTCACGGAGCAGTGGGTGAGTCAATATTCTCTAAGTTCAAATCAAATACTAAGTGAGTACAGAAACGATCTCCGTTTGCACACCTTTTCGCACGAGCACGAGACAGTGATATGCCAGAGATCAAGGTGGATCTGATCGCGCATCCCATTCGAGAGTACGTAAAAGATGAAAGGAAGACGTTGGCACAAATTTTGCAATGCATAGACAACTTCAAGCCGCGGTTCAAGGAGCATGGGTATAAATTGTTTTGGGAGGCTAATGCATCAGACGATTCATCTCATTCAGATATGACAGTAGGAGGGGGTTACACATGTCCCAAGCGTGAGGATTGTTTAGCGAAGTTTTGCTAAAGCGACCTTGATGGTGGACAATGTATCCGTTCAGAGTTTTAGAGGTCGTGATAAACGCGTTCCACATTTGTACAAGAATTCGATTTTAGTCACAGAAAGACAACCCTCTTCCTGACACATAGCCTGACCTCCCATCTCCTTCCTTTACCTGCCTGAAAAAAATAGAACTGTTAATCGACTCCTCGGGTCAGTCTGAACCTGAATACCTAGCTTCGTTCTAGACTCACTGATCCGGCCTAGTAATCATTTACTAGGAGGAGATCTCTCTCCGCTAGAGGAGATTCTTCCTAAATAAATTTCTCCGCTACTATATGTAAAGCCAGTCTGCCAAATTCAACCATCCATGTTGGATTTGAAGAGTATTAGACCGAGAAAATGGATAGTTCACTACCATTGACCGCCAGTCGAGATTTGTTGTTCAGGTACGATGATACCCTCTGAGTGTATCCAATTAACAAAGTCCTAGGGTTAAAGAATTATTTCCCAAGCTGCATACCGCATTGAATCTCATCCCACACGACATCGAATTGTACCGGGAATACATACATTCCACATCCGCATCCCGAAATCGACGACTTTTGATTCAAGAATCAGCATTTACTACCCTAAATACTGCAAATATCGGCCCGCTCTATGCTCTTGCTGCACTCTGTCCTTATGGTACTCCCAACTCTCTCGATGATGCGGCAGAACCAGACGATGTTCTGCATTTGTTAAAAGCACTGGACCGAAGAATAGTGCTTAAGAGGGACTATACAATACTCTTTCGCCTGCTAAATCTGTTAGATGATGAATCACTTCCGGCTGATGTACATGAACTATTCAAACAACACATGGCAATTATCCTCGTTCAAAGTACGGTCAAGAAGCGCGAATTGAAAAGGCTCTTCAGATATGCATCGAAGGTTCTGGAATATGAGATCGCGATGCTATCGCCGTGGGCGACCAATCTACCTGATATAATTCGAGGACTGCAATCGATGATGTCCCTTAGATTTTTGCGAGAAGCAGCAAAGCACCAGATGCAAAGGGGATTTACAATATTGCTTGGCGCGTATAAAAAAAGGCAAGAGCTTGTAGAAAGGTTTTACCAAGTCGCGTTTTCGATGTTGAATGCCCATGAAATGACCACAGTCTTGAGGAAGTTGACTACCGCCGTTGACCCGACAAAGAGCCACACTCATCCATACATTGGCGGCGAGAAAACACGGCCTGAATGGTGGCCGTCTGGGTTTCAGCACACTGATGTCCAACGAATTCCAGCCTATGGTAAGCAAAATTAACCCGGTTAGAAGTATGTGGGCGCTGACAGGTTTTGAAGAAAAGCTTCATCTTCTTATAGCTATAGCCAGAATTACAGACTTGTCAGAAATTCGCGAAGCAGGCATGACAATACGGTCTGAGAGGGGTTTACTTATGCATGTCGAAATCAATCGATTATGTCATATCAATATAATTGCTCTACACCGCGCTTCGATAGAGTATGAGCGGGAAGAACGAAAATAAATTGACTGTAAATGATCTCATTCTCTGCCTCCAGACCTCCATGTTATTGAGCCGCGAACAGTCCTCATTTCACCCCTAAACCTGCCAGGCATTTCAAATAATCAAACTGCGGCGGCAAAACACATTCTAACTTCTTCTGAGTGCAACGTAGGCAATGTTCATTCTCACCAAGCCAGCAGCGAATCTTCTCCTTTCTACATTCATCGCAGGCATGATCTATTGGCTGGCTAGATAACTATTAGCGTTCACCCATATATTAGTTGAACGAATCATGGATAAAGTCACCATTTGTATATAGCCTGATCTCTCTTCTTGTCCTGCACTGATATGGTCTCTGGTATGTGCGGCTCATATGGTGTTGCCTGCGTCTCGGCCATTTTGATTTGTTACGCGGTAGTTGTCGAGATTATGGAGCGCGTAGGAACGGTGGGTAAACCAGATGAAGAGAGGAATATAGAAAAAAAGTATTTTTAAGGACAAAAATTGTTTTGTGAGAGCTATTCCACACGACACAAGACCAATCAACGTAATATATCAAGAGGGAGTCTATGCCTGCTTTACCAAGCCCGTTCCAGTTAGAGCTTGGTATTGACGGTGCTACATTTCTGAATGGTTCCAAAGATATTCGGTATTCAGCTCCATGCAGGTTTGACCAAAAAAAAGGATACAGTCTAGGCCTAGCACAGAATAAACAAGAACCAGAAGAATTCGTCTTAGTTCAGTAGTCCCACAAAAGATAGCGCAGCCTCGTCTCGGGCTGAAAGGACAAGAATGTAAAACCATAATTCACAGACAACTCTTTCATCCAAGGCTCACTGCCTGCCACATTCTGTTTTTCCACGTCGTAAGCCCAAACTAGCTTTGAGTACCCTTGAGCGTGCAGAGGCATGCATAGTGGCATGAGGATGCCTCAGCGGGTGCCGCGAGTCTGTTCACTGAGATGGGGCAGTGCGGAGAAAAGAAAAGGGGTAAGAAAGTAAAGAAGATGTAGAAACCGGCCATTGATTACGGCCTATGTCGGTGAGAGCTTGATTTAGCTCAGACTAACTAGACAGCAGGGCGAGATTCACCTGGAAAATGAATTACACGAATCAGATGGCGTAGCGCGATGCACTGCCATGGTTGCCTCTCATTTTAGCATCACTCTGCGAGACACGCATGCAGCAGCTCTGCCTGGCCGAATACGCCTGGTCGCCCAAGGCTCAGGGTGATCTTGCCCCTAGTCCACATCTATCGCTGAGGCGATGTATACGTAGCCTTGTTAGTCAATCATATATCTGTAGAATGTTTCGCAATCTGCTCTCCTCATTATCTATTATCCTTCCAAACTACCCATCGTTTATTCCAGAAACACAAACTATCATATATCAAGCCGTGTCTCGTCACTCTTCAGAATCCGAATTTTTGTTCATCCTGGTGCAGTTCCATTACAATGAGGTGAGCACTCTAATCTGGTCATCCGTTTAGGCTAACGTGTCTTGGTACAGTTGGTCCGACTCCTCGTCCGAGACTTCCCATTTGTCCCGTGAGTTACAGTCGTCCACGCCAGAACCTCAATCCGTTGGGATCAGCATCAATCGCATCGAAAACGTTTTATTAACACTCAGAGTCAACGACCAACAGTCAATGCCCGATGACATCTCAGACTGTTCGACCGTGTTCTCCTGCTCATCTTTAGATTCACTCGAGCAACCGTTGGATCGAAACCACCAATTCCAATGTACCCGAGATCTAGTGGCCAGTGAGATTGAAACGCTCTATACCCTTTTGCACCATGCGGAATTTCAATGCCATGATACACGGAACAGAGCAATAAAAGAGAATATGACTTTAGAGCTATGGATAGAGTTCCATACAGCGCATCAGGATTACCTTTACCGATGTATCGAGGTGATTTATGCTTTGAGCAATCCCGCAGCAGGTGAAGCGGTCAAGGAAAGATCTAGCAAAACAATGCACAGGATGTGGACCAAAGTCATATCACGGGCTTTCGGATTGCTGAAAGACGGTTCACCTTCATACTTGCTCCAGCTCTACGAAACCGCAACTCAGTCGATTAATTTGCTTCGTCGGAGCAACCTGGATTCCAAAGCCGCTTGTTTTGGAATGCTGGGACATCTAGCGCGATACAGAGCGGAAGTAGATTCCCCAGAGGAATACCTGGAATATGCGTCGTACTGGTACCTCATGGCCGCTGCTCAACATCCTGAGGTGGGATACTATCAGCACTGCCTAGCAACGGTCGCCCAACCGAGGTCCTTAAAAAAGCTATTTCATCTTTTCAAATCTTCAACCAGCATTGAACCTGACCCAGATGCGGATAAGAGGGTGGATGATTTTTTCCGGCAAGTACCCAACGAGACGGCGGTCGAACGTCCCCGGGCTTTGAGATATTTTATGAAGACACATCATCAGATGTTTGAAGGACATACACCACTAAACTTGGCCAATCATTTCTTGTACAACTTTGATGAGTACATGAAAACCCTAGATTTCGAAGAGCAAGGGGTTTGGATTACACTACTGAATTTTGCAGCCATTTTCAATTACGGTCGCGATCCAAAAATGATGTCTATGTTCCAGCACCTTGTTCCAGAAAATGGACCGCGAATACTTAAGGTAGCTTATCAGTACTGGCGGCAGAATCCAACTGATAGACAGAGTCCCAGAAGCCCTCGGGTAGCATCAGCGTCCAGGGTTGCATTTGCCACTCTTGATAAGATCCTGAACGGATCTAGATGGCGTGGAATTCTGCCCAGTCTATATATCTCCCTAGCTTTTCTCTACTGCTTCGCAATGATTCCGAAAAGTATGAGCTGCATCCAGATGGACGTGCCCTGGGAGCGGCTTGCGGTGTTTCTAAATATGCTAGTGGGCGAGGTCGGACGCATCGATTACCGCTTTTATCGACCGGACGTTTCCCAGAGATTGCCAGAAGATTATCAGATTGAAGGGTTACCTTGGAGTAGACTGTACTATCCAAGTCGTTGCTTCAATGAGAACAATGATGCGCCACTAGGTCGTGAGGGTGAGACTGCACTTCGAAAACGTCGAATCTTATGCATGGGAGTGGAGATTGCTAGAGTGAGTTACTTTCCTTCCCCTTTATACACGTTTCTGACGAGTTGATATTTTTAGTTCCGTCCCTGGCTGCTATTTGATCCAGAAATCCATAAGTTCTACGCAGTAAAGCGTACATCAGCTGCAGAGAAAGTATAGATCTTTCAACGTCATTATCATCGTTTTTGGGTGCTATCACTCTCTATGTCTTGTTGTCCAGCAGCGAATTTGTTTCTTCTGATATGCTGTACAAGTATGGTATAGGTGTTGGTTAGGGCTATATCAGCGTTCGCATCTACGTGGGTTGAATGTATAACAGATCAAGTTATCCTTTTATGTATAACCTTATCTTCTGTCTCTCGCCGCACCACTATCCTCTTCAGTATAGACTCTACTGGCCAACGTGATTTGACAAGAAAGTGTTGTAGATACCCAAAGGTACAGCAACAAGTCAACTAAGAAGAGAGAAGTACAGAATGAGCATTTGTATTAACGATCATTTCTTCCTACACACAAGGCCAGCCAATACAATATATTAGAAGTTGAGGTCCATCATATCGAACTGGTTCCAACTAGAGCTTGGTATCAAGTAGGCAGCATACAGAAAAAATCTTTGTCTTCCTTCATGCAGATAGGAATAAGGAGCCTTAATACTGTACAGCCTAGGCCTACTTCGAAACGAACGAGAACCATGCGAATTCGCCTTAGTTCAGTAGTTCCACAAAGGACGGCGCAGCCTCGTCTTGGACGGAGCGGACGAACATGTAAAACCGTAATTTTACAGACAACTTCTTCCTCCAAAGCTCACTATATCCACTCACAGCCTGCCACATTCCGTTTTCAGTCGTAAGCCCAAACTAGCTTTGAGTACCCCTGAACGTGCAGAGACATGCATAGTTCTTGTTAGAAAAAGTCTTTCTAGGTCTAGACTCTGCTTGTAAACACCCAAATCACACCGCTGCTTATTTGAGTAATAAACTATACATAATTGATGCTTACGCGAAGCTTGCAGGGGTTTTTTTGAACTATCCAGTAGTGAAGACAGATGATAAGCAAGCAGCACTGCTTGACCACGAAATTTGATTTGTCCTAGTCCAATAGTCCCACATATCTAATAGCAGGCAGAACCTACTCCTACCGCCTGAGATGGACAAAGCTCGTATTAGACTAGCGAACAGTTTCCAAGCCTAGTCATTTCTGGGTCCCAAATAGAAGCCCGGTTCCGCTTCTTTCTTTCTCTCTGTCTGCTCTACTCTTTTTTGGAACAATGCTGTCAAGCACGCAGACACAGGGTGTTGACACCCCGCTCTTGGTGAAATTATTACTTCCTATATTCACTGGACTTTTCTTTCTGTGTGTGTCCGGAATCAACTGGCATTATGGGGTCCGTGAACCACGCTCTATCTCCTCGTCATCTCTCAACATTCTACTTGGCTGTCAGCTATGCGTCATGGTCAGCTACGGCATTGAATTTGTAATGTCAATTATTAGCAACCTGGACAACCAAACACCATCGTCTACGGCGGAGACGATTTTCTCGGGCGGATCTCTTGTGCTTTGGATCTTCGTTTCGTCGGCAACGGGAACGTGTGTGAGCTTTGCACGGCAAGGATGTTGGCTCATTTATGGGGGTGCCGAGACTGTCTTTAGATATCTGAGTGTCGGATTGGAGAACCACTGGACAGCCTCCACCGTCAGCTTGATGATTCGTCTAGGTTCACTGTATGTACTGTGCAGTCTGCCGTTCTCTCGAGCCACACGAATATGGCAGAAGCACACATGTAACGGTTCTGACGATACTTGTTCCGTCCCTCAAGAGAGTGATCAACCGGGCGTCACCGACTTGGGTACTGGGCAAAGTTCTACCACCCAAGACGACCGTGATTTGTCAGTATGGGTTATCTTTCGATACATCCTACCTTTTCTCTGGCCGGCAGGAATCATGTGGATTCAACTGCGACTTGTGGTATTGATGATCTGGATTTTTTTGCAGCGATGGTTCAATTTGGTGATTCCAATGTAGCATGGCCGGATAATCGACCAGTTGAGCCAGGGCAATAGCCCGTTCTTGCAAAGTACTGTATATTACATTTTTTTGCAGATTTCACAGTCTACTGCTCCGCTGTGTCAAGATTGGTTATGGTCTGCCCTGGAGTTCCGGTCTCATTATACGTTTGAGGATTTGGCTCTTCGTAAGGCGCTGGGTCTGGGGGCCGATTTTCACGATGACAAGCGCCCAGTAGAGTTGTCACAGTTCGTGTACCGTGGTTCTCGAGTCCACGTTCCCTTCAAAATGATCTTTCTGCAAAAAATACCTGATATTATGGACTTTTCCACGGCTGCATTTATATTTCCGCAACTTTTCGGGGCTCAGATAATAGTCATTCTTGCAGTCACAATAGCAGTTCATCTTTCGCTATTTCAAATGCTAACTGAACGAGCGATACTCAAGCATAAAGATCAGCGATCTGCCGAGAATGAGCACCAAAATATAATAATGGAGTTGCTCGAATATTGGCGTATCATTACCTCTTCCAACCGCGTCGAGGAGGAGATGCGTAACCACGCAGAAATCTTTCAGAAGCGTATTCAGCGGCGGGCTTCAGCCCGATTTTGGACGAATTTTAAACTTATTGCCAAGATAATAGTCTTTTATATTGGTCATCTCAGTGCTCTTTCCTTGACTGGATATCAGATTTCTCTAGGGAAACTTCCCCTTGGACACTTTGCGATGTTGCTCAGCTACTGGCCGCAGTTGACTCGGCCTCTCAATGGGATTACATAGGGATTTGCGAGCGTCATTCAGGAGATGATCGATGCAAAAGAAATGATCAAATTTTTACTGACGCAACCGACGGTTACCAATCGTCTAGGAGTGCTGCCTCTCAAAGATGAAGGCGGCAGGGTGGAATTTCATGAAGTGTCGTTTGGTTACAAAGACGGTCCACGAATATTGGAAGGTCTCACATTCGCCTGTGAACCTGGCCAAAGAATAGCTTTCGTGGGCAAGACCGGCGGTGGAAAAACAACAGTCTTACGGTTACTCTGCCGAGATTATGACCCTTTGTCTGGAAGCATCAAAATCGATGGTCAGGAAATTAGAGACGTCACAATCGATAGCCTCCGATCTGCTATTGCGACGGTTCCCCAACAGCCTGAAATGTTCAACCGAACGATCATGGAAAATATTCGATATGGTAATTGTGCTTCGGATGAGGAGATCTATCAAGTCTGTAAGGATGTTGAGATTTACGAGGAGCTCTGTAAAATAGGATATGACAAGGTAGTAGGTACAAATGGCGTGAAACTGTCTGGTGGCCAGATACAGAGGATCGCACTTGTGCGGGCCATACTCAAAGACTCAACAATTCTTATTCTCGACGAAGCGATGAGTGCAGTTGATACCCTCACGGAGAGCAACATACAACGGAACCTTGCCCCTTACCTTCAAAAACGCACCGTTCTCATAGTCTCTCATCGCCTAGCAACCATTACTTCCGCAGACAGGATTTTCGTCGTGGAAGATGGCCAAATTGTGCAATAGGGAACCCATGAGCAACTCAAACCCCATGGGTTATATGCTCAGCTCTGGGCCGTGTAAACCAGCTCAACCAAGAATGAGACAACGGCAAGGCCCTCCATTGTCTTTTATTAGTTATAGTGTTCTTCATATTTTTTCTATTAATTTATCATTTACCTCTTTCGGTCCTTCTCTCTAGTCATGAATCGTATAATCTACCTTCCGCGTGTTCACATCATAAACAATGTCTATGTTCTTGCTCATGCTTCATCGGGCAGAAATAACATTAGCAATTCGGCTTTCATTCTTATGAATTATATATCTGGAGATACAATCGCGCACCGCCATACGGCCACGGATTTTTCTGTGATGACCATCGGCTGATATCTCGTGGCCGTATTTCGGCATCCTGGGATGCTGAAATTATCGATAGCGTCGTACGTCTCTTCCGGTTTTATTTACGGCTAATACTTCCGTAATAGCCCAATCATACCTATTATAATAAGATCATTATTATTATCCAGCGATCCAAGAGAGTAGGAGTGTGCAACATGTTTGCAAACCACTCCATCCCCTTTCTATTGGCCCAGCTTCGAGATCAGATTCATGTGAAGAGAAATCCACTATGGTGACAATACCTCCTCCCACAGAGAGAATGCACTCCTTGCCGACCCAGAATCGTTGGTACGAAGATCGGAGAGAAAATGGAGGTGGAAAGAGGTGGCGAGTACGGAGGTAAATCAGGCTCTTCACGTGAATGCTCCGTGTCGGTAAAATGATTATCCTCGATGAATCTTTCCATTTGCTTTATCAGCATAGCTCAGACGACTTCTTAAGTACACTCTGGGCTTAAGTTACCATTAATAGTTGGATATGTGAATAGGTCCAGCGTCCCGAGTCTCATAGTCTGATCTGAATTTTCTCGGATATTAATGTCGTAAGAAAATATGAAAACGAGTGAGCTTGATATTTTTTGTAATGGACTAGGATCTTCGAAATTGTAGGATTAAGCAATTCTTGTACCACCCCTAGTGAGGGAATACCAATAGCAGGTAGCGAGGTCGACTCATTCGCAAACCCTAGTCTATAGTTCTCATGGTCCAGATTTCATCGCGCCCACCAGAGACCAAATGGGTAGTTAGTATCCGTAGGATTGCTGTGGTACAGCAGTGGCGGATATTACGATAGGATGACCCTCAAAGTGGGTACCGGAAGCCACAGATGTGATTGCTACCGTTCAATCACCTGCTCGACGCGCTCATCGAGTCGCTTACCCCAGCCGCTTGCACCCAGCCGCTTGCACTTGCACCCAACCGCTCGCACTTGCACTATGACGGTGGTGGCTGATTCCTTTGAACAACTATTCGGAAGCTCCTCAATATAGACCAATACAATGGCCAACATTATGATAAAATGATGACTAGGTATATAGACTCAGGAAATTCAAGTAAATGGCACCAGCATCTTCACTCGGAATGTCGAGCAACAAACTTCGTGCATTATCTCTAGTAAGTGCACTTTTCCCATGTTTTATGCGTGACTAACGAAGCGATAAAGATACAAATGGATATTCACAGAGGATTCACCCCTACTCAGCAGGTATGGAGAGATGTTCCGGCTTGTGTCTTCTTAACTGATCTTCTTAACTGATCTTCGCCCAAAGCTGGCTACTCAATTAGCTGAGAATCTGAAGAGTCTGATGAGCCTGGACTCTCCTGAACTCCAAGAGGCAATGGTCGGAATACAGGAACGCCTACCACCCAACATTAGGGTGCAGAAGACGGACGAGGACTTTCAGATCGTCATCAATCTCAACATGTCTGTGGAAAGTCGCATGTCCTTACGTCACATTGTGAACGGTATGCGAGCGTTTCCTACGATTGCAGTAACATAAGCTAAGAATGTCAGACGAGCCTCTTTTTCATGACTCCAGAACGGAATTCCCAGGCTTTCCGGACTCTGAGAGTGACTATCTGCATGATGACTTTTCACCCACCCCTATAGACTACATTGATGCCATTCCCGAGCACTTTTTCTGGGATAGCTTTGACACCGTCGAATGGCCGAGCTGGATGGACAATGATTTCCCTTAATGTTCCAGTTTGATTTAGTCACATTCTCAATAATCTTTGTATCTATATTACTCAAATCATACTTTTACTACCAGTCCTTCAAAACATAGTCTCGACCCTCTTGGGTCCTGTCATATGCTATTGCCGACGAAAGTAAATCTGGCCAGCGTACAAAGATGGTCTTGGAACGCAATTATAATAATACTTCACAGCCAACGACGATACTGGTAAATTTGTTCCGCTCTCCGGTCAACACAAAACACTCAAACCTAGATGACCGTGGTGGCGACAGTTGCGGCAAACATCAGAGTTGAAAAGACCAATCCAACCAGAATGACATGGCTAGCACCACCATCCTGCACCGATACCAGGGAACTGCCGTTGAACACCTTGCGAATATCCGACTGTACCACAAACACAACGATGGTAGAGATCAAGGATGGAATCACGAGACATGCAAAACCCAGCGGGCTTAAAATCACACGCTTCCACGTGTCGTTTGGAAACTCCCAGAGAAGCAAGAAAAGAAAGAAAAGGAGGAGTAAAACAATGCCTGCAATAAGGGAGTGGCGAACTGTCCCTAGGATTGTGGACACTACTTTGTTTTTGATTGTCTGGAGCTGCTGCAGTGGAGCATTTAGAACTCCTAATATGGTGCTAGGCACAATGGTCGAGATGTTGAACGGCAGGCCATGGCAATCGTTCGTAGAGTTGTTTTCTCACATAAAGCAGACTTTCCTAAGACCCACAGACATGTTCCTTGGCATCACTGTACTCAAGTCTGACTGTATGGCTGATGCGGCATCGGTTGCAGCGGACTGTAAAGCAGAGCTGACGGCAGATTGTGCGGCTCCGACTGCAGTAGCAACTATAGGTGGAACATCCTCTGACGAGGCTTCTGGGATATCGGGTAATCCCAGACCACGCTCATAAAGAGGCCCGTCGGTGAGTAGACTCGTGAAATTGAACTTCAATCGTCAGCAATCGGTAGCTCCGAACGAAAAGAATCACTTACGCGGAAGATAGAGATGCCTGAATCTGTGTATTTAGAGTCTAACAGCACCGAAAGCATCATCGCGATTGAGATGGTCCCGGCAACGGCGGAGGTCGTCCACATGGCGCAGCTTAGCCAGGGATGTGCTCCAGAGGAGCCTTTTAGGAAGGGCATGCTTTCTACCTATCTACTTTTATCTTTAACGATGACGTTACAAGTCAAACGTGGGCAGTTCGGTCCTTATATGTGAACGAGATATCTGTAATTCAAAAAATACACAATTTAAGCACTGAAAGACATATCGAATCCACGATCCACCCATTGTAACCTGCAGAGAAAGTCCGGTAGCCTCCAATCAAGTTCCCAACCAGAGTGTTGTCGTGGACGTAACAACGACAACGTCAGTCCAGAGCGACGCTGGAGACCTAGCGGTTGAATTCGATCTGGACACCGGTCGAACAGGAGAACCAGCCAATGTACTAGAGGTGTCTGTTGACGTTGTGGTCGGAATCATTTCGCTTGCAGTAGTGCTGGAGGCCGAGCTGCTGAAGGTCTTGGTGCCCACCGTTGTGGTCAGAGCAGTTTTTGCGTTTTTTTCACGATCTGCGCAAGCACCGAGGTTGAGCAGTCCGCCACATGGTCCGAAATTGGTGGCGAGAGCCGTTCCGGCAAGGAAGACTGTATAGGCTATCTTCATTATTCAAGCGATTACGCGTGTTGAAATTGAAGTAAAACAGAAAGTGGTGCGGATCAGATTATATAGTCTTCCTAAAATATCAAACGAGGTAGAGATTCTCTAGCTAGTCTCTGGGGTTTGGGGATGATAAAGTATTGAGGCTTGAAGGGAATCGGGTAAAGTGTACAAGACTCCAGCGTGAACACTTGGTGATTGTCCTTATTCGACTTGTTCAAGAGGGACCTGAAAAAAAAAGGCGCTGTTGTGACGAGTCTCTGCTGCGGCTTTCTTCTTCACTAGCTCTCCATTCTATTTTCAGTAAATAGGCATGTAAGTGGGAAAATTGTGCAAGACATCGCACGAAGTGCTTCTCAGCCCAGGTCGCACGCGGCACGGTCTGAGTCACGGTGCGATCTTCTAAACTGCCCCCGTTCTGTTCACCCGACGAGTACTTGTTCAAAACATCGATCTGTCGTTTTATTAGCCCTGGGAGCAGGCTTTGATGAAATTTGTATGAAACTCTACTTGCCACAGATCGACTGACAGACCTCGAGTGCACGAGTGCTGGTACCAAGTAGTACGCTTGGTTTGTACTCGCGAAGTTCGATTTTCGCCCACAGGAGGCAGTCAGTTGCAATAGCGAGGCACTGACGGGCATAATTAAGTACCCCACCAAAGGCGGGTCCACGTAGTCAGGTAGTCCAAACTTACGCGTGGTATTTTCTTTTTTGCCCCACCATTACCTGCAGTCTAAGATTAGTGTTACATTTTCAAATCTGTGAGACGCTTTATTTCTAATTTCGTGCGTAACGGGATTCCAGGCATCATACTCGGTGGCTGAGCGAGACATGGACGCTCAGGGTTACATCCGCAGGTCTGTCGACGCGGTCCTGTGAAGCACCTAGACGGGAGAGCAGACACTATTGATGATGTCATGCATTGTGTATACATCTGGATGCTTTTCCCATTCGCGGACACTGTCTACCCTAGTGAGGATACAGCCGGCTTTGTGTATGGTCTAGCCTACAAACCCGGGCCGCGTCAGGTTATCTTTACTGACTCGCCTCACGTAAGCAGCGAGATGTCGGTGGCGTTGTACGCGGCGAGCACCTCCTCATCGAACGATATGATTTTAGAATATGACCAATCAAAATTATACGGGATACAGCTGGATTTACACGGTCTCTCTAGAATTTTGATTGAAAGATGATAAGGTAGATTTATCGAACAGTGCAAGACAATCGACAATAGAGACAGGTTTTATCCACCACTCTCCGTGTAATTTCAAATCATCCTCTCGGGAGATTGACTGCGAGGCGCAATGCCCCAAAGCTCCAAGTATCTCTCGTCGCAGCGACGTAGCTGCGAGGTAGTGTCGGCCAAAGCCTCCTCAAGGATCGACATTGCTTCCAGAGCCTTCTCACGCAGTTGGATGAGCACTTGCCGTGTCTCTTTGTTCCATGCTAGCTCCGCTTTGAGATAGCTGTTTTCGTATGCCAACTCCTCCAATTCGTCCCGTATGCTTAAAGATCGTTGGCCCTTGGATTGCTGAAGTCGTGAAGGAAGCCGGTCTAGAATGGATGTGGAGCCTCCGGCGTTCAAAATCTGGTGATCGATGGGCGTCACTTCCTCGATGGGGTAGAGAGGACTGGGATTGAAAGGGTCCATCTGGCTAGAAGTATGATTCTATTGTGTAAGGAGGTCAGGGACACAGGCAGCACTTATATACATGTATCAGTTATTAGAAGACACAATGAAGCTACTCAGTATTGTGTGTAGAATCAATTTGCCACAAACATCGTTACTTGATATCGATCGGGGTAGCGATTGCCTCGGTACTTGAGAGCTGGGCTGGCTTGCGTATCGATGCACGCTCCTTCCTCAATCGTACAGTGCCGTTCCCCACACACGCTATTACAGAAACGAAGACGTGGTTATTGTCACAAGAGCTTTCGGCGGCTAGACGCCCAATTCTGTCTATGACACCGGTAGTTCATTTCTGTGGTATGCCGATTGACGGGATTCGCATCAATTCAGCGTATCATACAACAGCGTTGCTACTCGGCATAATCATTTTTGTAGAGGAGCCCATGTTATCCTGTCGGATCGACAAGGATAGTCCGTGAAGTTGTGGGAGAACTCGCAACAATGTAATACGAACAACTGTTGCTAGCGTTCATCCCTAGCGCTAGGTCTTACTGCTTATGGCTCGCTGTGCATAACATAACCCCATATAAACCAGGCTACGGCTGGATGATTGGCTGATCTGACATGGATCACTAGCGTATCCAGACTGTCGGGAGGAACGGACCGTTCCTGCACTCCAAGGAGAAATGGACATGCTGCCACTGGCCGTTTCAGGTCCCGCTGGGCCCTCTTGGCGTTGATTCGCCGTTTTGACAAGCCAATCATAGGATATCAGGAACAAACATCCCGAAAAGGATGGCGCTTCGAAGACGATGAGATCATTTATGAGACGGTCTTGCAGTCTGTTGATCGCCTATATAAAGATCCTTATTCTACACCCGGTGCAATCCTCGAAGCTAAGGGTTCATGTGCAAGGACGTCCTAGAATTAAAGGTCATAAAATGTCGTCCGACGGTCAGTGGCTTCTGAACTATGGCTCGGGCGTGTATACACCCGATTTCAGTCCAGGTACGCGACACCCAGACTCTCGAGCATCATCTACGATGCAGTGGGTGATGCAGAGTACGGAAGATGTTCCAGTGCCAGTATTACAGAGCCCTGACACAGACTCTTACTCAGACGGAGGACTACATGCCGATAGCCCTCTGGAGACGCAGGTCAGAATCTTGGAAGAACGTGTAAAGTGAGTAAAGACATCCTGCGCAACTCATTCATTTGCTAATCTCAGGCAGCAACTATCGGGAAGGACATGCGAAGGCTGTCAGTACCCTGGAATCTTGGCAGTGTCAAATGACTGTCGAGTTACAGAGCTTGCAATCTACTCAAGACCAACTGCTGAAGGAGATACAACAAGTTTGCGCAAAAATCAACTGGTTGGAGTCCCACCACAGTAACGTTTCCGTGGATTCACAGGTCGAAAGGTCACAGGAGGCTGGGGCAGGCACGAGGGCTTCTGGCGCTCACGGTCAAATCCCTAGCGATGTGGAGTCTCTTCAATCAGTCGTAACTCAGATGACTAGCAGCATCGAAACTTTGACATCTCAGTACAACGACATAGCGGAAAGGATGAAGGCCTTGACGGCATCGGCCGAGAAGCATGCAATGGAGATCGACTCGCTCCAAACCTGGACCGATCAAACGACCGACGTGTTGAATCGAGCTTTTAGCGTGGTCAGAGACCTAGATTCGAGGGTCTCCGGAAGAGCGAGAGACGAGGAGTAGGGCACTGAGGTGGATCCATTCTTGAGACATGTACAAATGAATTTCGAGTTCCTTGTTTTTGAGCTGCAGGAGTAGACCCACTTACAGGATAAGAGCTAAATAAAGTAGAGTAGATTAATTCGCATTTCTCTAACCCGAAGAAGGCAAGACGGGTGATGTTATAGGAAGCACTCCGAAGTTGAGTTTTTAATGTCAAACATTTGAGTCAAAGTGACCCACATCGGTACTTTAGGGCCCTCCTAGGCGTTGCTGACCACAACCGAGTAATTGCGAGAGTGAAAAGAAGAGAGGAGTGAAAATTGTCGGAGTACCAAGGTATATAAGTTGTCTGCCCAGCAATCAAACGTGCACAGAGATAGTAGAGCAAACAAACATGGGCCACATTCGCGGCGGTCGCTGGCTGGATGTTGGTGTTATCGAGACGGGTGGATTTGCCATCCACGAAAGCGCGTGCTTGCAGCGCTTAGTTGAAGGGATGCCGAATTCCGCCAATCAACACCCACAATTGTGGGTCTTCCTCGGCTCAACGCAAAAAAACCGGTGTCTACAGGCTATTTTCGCACACAATGCTTTCACCAGGGCTCCATTAGGGACAATCCGCTTGCGCACGGATCTGGCAACTGTCAAAAATGCATCGCCAATTTGGTTCGCAGACGGAGACCCCTGGAGTAATTCGACGGTTCCTGGCGCGTATCCGGCCAAAAGTGGCAGTAAATACTTCCTCGACTGGAGTCCGGACAGTGCCAGAGAAGTCATCCACAAACTCTATTCCCATGTCCTTTTCCCTTTTGCCCATACTGTCTGCCTGTTTGCGGACGACTTCCCCACCGAATGCGATTTAGCTGACCTTGTCGCACGGCACGGCTCAACAGCTGACTGCCCACATAGGGCTCGTCCCCGACTCATCATCGTGGGTGGAGAAGCAGGAAGTTCTACCTGGTCCAGCATAATAGGCTCCAATCGGATGTCTGATGCATTCTCAGCCGTGAGCATTTTCCGATTGTGGGATGCGAACGTAGATTTCAACGGACTAAAGGGTCTGTTGGAAGCACAATCTCAGGAGTTACAAAAAATACGACAGGCTTACATTGGGCAATTATCCGGCATACAGCTGAAGCTCTTTCTCCGCTCCGCAATGACCCACCTCACGAGAACTGGTAGTTCCCCGTACGACCCTATTCAGTCATCCCGCATCCTCGACGACATCCCACCCGATGTAGGGCGGAACACCCGTGACTTCTTTGAGATAGCTACCAAAGCTGGCTTGATTGACCAGGATAATGTTCGATTTGTTGCATCTGCCCTACTGATGGATCACTATCTGCCGGACATGCCCTGTAAGTAAGACGCTCTCGATTGTAGCTGTACTCTCACTGATTGGCTCATTTTTGGAACTAGTGATGAACCCAACGTTAGTGTTCCGAAAGTTTTACCGCCCTAAAATGTTGGAAGCCATCATCCCTGTCAGCCTGGTGGACTTGATCGAATTCGAGTTGATGGACGAATTCATCCACCTTCGTGAAAGCGACATTCCATCGCTAGAAATTCGTAAACGATTGGTCGGTGATGACCGCTATTCCTTGGTAAAGTCAAACCGGCTATGCCTATATTGTCTTTTTAGGGCGGCACAGCACTTCCCGCCATGCGACCATCCACTGTGTGACCTCTGCGCGCAAAAATTCGGGGCACCTGCGGTGAGTTCCGAGTATCGCTTCTGCCTCGATCGGTGTCTGTTCTGTTCTAGTACAGTCACTTTGTGCATGGAAGTATTACCGCCTACTATGGATCCAAGCATCCTTGCGATTGACGGTGGAGGTGTTCGCGGCATGATGCCAATCGAGCTTCTCATTTTGGTCGAAGAATACATCGAACCGTGTCGGATTCAGGATGTTTTTGATCTAGATGTCAGTACTAGTTCAGGCGGGTTGACTGAACTGGGTCTCCGCGTGTTGAACTTGTCCGTCTCAGCATGTGCGGAGATCTTTGTTCAACTAGCTCGATGCATATTCCAGAGTCGGCGTCCAGCGGCATTTCCTTTGTTGCCTCGGTTTGTGCTAGGTCAATTACGCCAATGGTACACATGGTGGAGACATGACAGCTGTTACGACGGCACGATCTTTGACAAGATACTGCGCCAACTGTTTCAGGACCAGTCTCTTCTCCATAGCCCCTTTCGGGATGGTCGCATCATATCCGGAGCGAAATATGGAGTCGTCGCCACAAGCATCGGCAAAAAGACCGAGACGGTGATCCTGGGCAACTTCAATGCAGCTGTAAGCACAGCGGCAGACATCGGTGGGTATTCGGGCTTTGCTCAAGTTTCACTACTGACAGTAGGAAGGTTATCGAATTATCCGGCCTTCTAATATTGAGGATGAGATTTCAGTGAAGGACGCGTAAGTGATCTTGCGAACACTTCACAACCTACACTAACACTAGCGCAGGGCTAGAGCAACTGCTGCAGCTCCAGGGTAGGTCTTCCACACATGGTGCTGATTAATAGAATGCCACGTTGATCATTGCAGCATCTTTACACCCATTGACACATCAGTGGGGACCTTTCAGGACGGCGGCCTGACAGAGAACTTTGCCGGAGGCATTGCTCGGCGTGTGAGTCGAGCAATCTGGCCCTCCTCCCGTGAGCCAGCTAGACTGCTTTCGTTAGGCACCGGCATCCCACCAGACTCATCCGGTGATATGTTCCCTCATTTTCGACATCTGCTACTTGACGGATTTCCCCGGCGCGCATTTAGTGCCTGGATGACCTCGCTGGAGGGGGAAGCCAAGTGGCGTGAGATGCAGAGCCAATTGGATGACTCGATCGTTGGGAACTTTCGACGCCTCAATGTCCCCTTGGAAGACACGGCGTCTGCGCTAGACAACGTCGCTATGATTGACCACTATCGTGACGTAGTTCTGCGCTACCCAAAGACCGCGCGCATGGCCAAGGATGCCGCAATCGATCTGCTCACCGCGCGTTTTTTTTTCGAACTTGACGCCGCTCCTATGCTCGGCGCTAACCAATTTTGGTGCCACGGAACGATTCGCTGCAAGGGATCTGCCAGTGCAGTTCTCGCGGCGCTGGAGCGGTTAGTCCCAACTCAATTGGAATTTGTCACCGACCTGCATCGCCTAGGGCCGGTCATTCCGGGAAGAGACATCTGTCCCACCTGCGGTCGATTTTGTTGGCCTGTCTCCCTTCTTTGCAAGGATGCACAACATACGCTTCAGATTTACATCAAGGCCGGAAGACATGGCAAGTGGAGAATCAATTCATTTCCGTCTACCCCTGCGAGGCTCATACGGCGACAAGGCCTGGACTTGCCGTTTGGAAGGGCAGACCATGGCTGTCCCGTTCGGATGCAGTGTACGTCGTGTGACACAGGCCGCTTGCCTTTTCGGGGCCGACGCCGTAGACGTCATTCATTATCTGAGTCTGGCGAGAGAAGGAAGAGGGTATGTATAGGCTGAACGACTCTTTCATTCCGTGGGTAAAGTATTTGATTTTGATTTCACTGCCTTTCGTGTCATTATCATTCCAACCTGAATTTTCGACTCTGCTCCTCCAAATCTACACAGATTGCGTACAATGGGTCGCAAACGTGATCGCACCACCCTGCAAGGGAGGATCAAAACCATGATGAAGAAATTGTGGGAAGTGCACACTATTTGCGAGGCGGACTTTTACTTTGTGATTGTGAGAGGCGAAGAGGCTACCGTCGTCAGCTCGAGGGGTAGTTCCTGGCCTCCTGCGGATTTAGTAAGATGCCTTTGAAAATGAAATTAAGAATTGTCACTGATCGACGCAGGAAATGCATTACAATACCCGTCGGTACGATATGAAAGGTCTTGCTGCGTTGCTGGGAACCACTGAGGCTTCGCTGGACGACAACACAGATAGTCTCGGCGACCTCGAAGTCCCTCGCCTGCGTCGATGGGTGGGCTAGCGATCTCTGGAATTATAAGTAGAGATGAGGTTCATGAGTCGGGAAAGCATCAGGCCTGTAAATATTTTTCTATGCATAGGAAACGTGTGAACATGGATCTCACTCAGATATACTCTTTTAGTCTGGGAGGTGTGGCTATTTTCCTTTTCCTTTACCGCTTATGTCATGCCATAATGACCTGCTTCCTCCCAGCCGTGGAGCATCTTGTAAAGTCCATGACTCTACCGAGGCCGCGCGGCCGGGCCGCATGGATACGCCCCAAGTCGTGGTACCGCTTAAGCCTATTCGCAGTATATCTGGGGACGACACTGGCGTGTAATTCTATCGGGGTCTCTACCGTTGCTGAAGCGAGCTCCCGGGCCGCAAAGATATGTCTCGCAAACCTTATCCTCCTTCTAGTCTGCGGCCAAGAAATCGGTGCGTACCTATCTGGCGTATCTCTCGACCTATTTCGCAGCATCCACCGATCACTCGGGGTGATGGCGGTCCTCCAAGCTCTTGTGCATGGATTCCTTCAGATTGCCTCGACATCAGTCGATCTTCATGACACATCGACCACATATGGTGTTGCTGTAAGATTCCTGGACACTAGCCCGGGCGAAACTGACTTGCAATGGATTAGGCACTGGTCATATTTGCGTCACTTATACTATCATCTGTTTTTAAGTCAGAGAGGTATGAACTTTTTGCACAGTTACATCACCTCTGCGCTTTAGGACTAGTGTTCACAACTTGGCGACATGTCGGCGATGGACCATCGGCCAAGTGGTACATTGTGGCTGCCGCTTCAGTGTATACTACCACAGCCTTGATTCGGCTTTCTAGGATGATATTTCGCAACGTCACCTTGTCCAGACGCGCCGAATGTCTGATCCGAAGTCGAGGGAACTACATTGAAGTCGTGCTCTTCCCTGCTCGCCCATGGAAAGTCCAGGCTGGTGAGAGAGTCAACCTTTGGGTTCCCAGCGCCGGGTTCTTCTCGCTCTTTCAAATGCACCCGTTTGTTGTTGCGTGGTGGGATAACAAGCACGTGGAATCCTTAGCCTCAATTACTCTCCTCGTTAGACCTCGGCTCGGATTCACCAGCAGACTCGAAGATTTGTCCGGCACTCGACATGCGGCTTGGATCGATGGTCCCTACGGACCCAAGAGGGCCGTAAATATAACGAGAAGCAAGGTGCCTGATTTTGGTCATCTTTTCATGATTGCCACGGGAATTGGGATTGCGGCACAAATACCGTACATGAAACAGCTAGTTGAGGGTTATCAACATGGTCTTGTACGGACGCAGAGAATCACATTGATCTGGCAACTGGATGAGGCCGGTAAGGGCGATGAAGTTCAGATATTTATGGAAACTGAGATCGTATCAGGTGACTACGCTGGTGCAAAAAAATGGCTACAAGAGCTGATCGAGCAGGATGGTGGATATGTGAGTCTCCCGCATGTTACGAAGTTTTATATGTACTGATTGGAGAAAAGAATCTTCGAGTATGCATTTTTGATCCCGCCCAAGCGACGTCTTCCAGCCCCGTTAACATCGGGGAACATGAACTGATCGAAGTTCGTGGTGGGGATGTCGATTGGCAAGATGAACTACGAAAAGAACGCCACGAGCAGGTCGGCACGATGCTGATAACCGGTATGACTGCTTCATTTTTGCAATAGACAAACGGCTAATTTTTCATTCAAACAGTGTCCGCAAAAATTGGGATTCGAAATGTATTTCGCAGGTTGGCCCATAAGCATCGCAAGGAGAAGATAGAATTACTTGAACTTGAGTTCCAGCCTTGGCAGCACAAGCGCAGTATCTGGTCGTATTTTTAGACGTATTTGCGAACGAATCCGGACCAAGGGACTAATTCGGGAAGGCTGTCACGGATGTAGGGAGAAATAATCACCGCATCGAAAGAAAAAGGAAATATTGGTATATGCTCAAGTTACATCATCAAGGCTATCTACCTTAGCAGGAAAAAATCTAGGAACACGCCATATCTCTATTTTCGAAGTCAAAAAATCCAAATGTATAGAATCGAAGTGATGATAACAGAGATTGCGTATATCAGCAAGCCGATCAGTGTAGTTGAGGCCGCGTTGGATATCGCTGGATGACTAGAGGGCCTGACGGTCGTAGTTTCTTGAGGAAGCTTGCCAGTGAATGCGGGGGGACTTGAGTATTCGTAAATGTCGATCGTGCTGGTGACATATGCTGTCTGCAGATTTCGCTGGCTGGAGTTGGTGTAGTTATTTCGGTAGGCTAACACATGCACAGCGTTCCGTGAGCCTGCATTATGCTGATGCGCATCGCTGTAGCTGTGTGAGCTTGAATGTGACTTGAACTGCAACAAAAACGCACCTGATCTGGGCAGAAATGAGAGTCAAGAGTGGCAGAGACATTAGAGTCTTCATGGTAGTCGCATAAGGCTCACGGTTTTAGTGGGACTGAGCGCTTGGTAGAGTTGCGGAGAGATCCTCTTTGGTATCGGCCGTCTTCCAATGCTTTATGTAATTCTTGGTTGATTTCATGAAGCAGTCGATTCTTCACTTCTAAGCTGTCCAGCTGAAGACCAAGGCACCTCAGGTCCGCGAGTTGATCTTTGATGGCTGAGACAGCCGGGTGCTCCAGATCGCAATCCTGGACCGACAAACGCTCCAGGAGAAGCTCCAGCGTACGGCTGCAATTCGTTTAATGATCCCGATCTACGCCGTGGAGTACTGTGCTATCCAACCTGAACCAAAATACGGGTCAGTCTAATGACCCTTAGAAGAATGATTGTCTGTGGGACCCCTGTTTTTCGATGAGTACAGTGCTCGCTCAAGAGTGTGGAGAGTCACTGGAATAGACATATAAAGCGACTCGTCCTCTGCTGATGTATTACCTGAACTAGTACACAACACAAGGAAAATGGCGCCGTTTCGTCCCGCGGCGACAGAAGCCCATGCCGCCACGCATCGAGCACAGGCCACGATCACTGTCCGGACCCGCTACTTAATCATGTTAGAGGAGTGTGACCAACGGATCCCCTTTAGTCACACCTGCATGGCGGCGGTGTCGCAATGGACACTCTTGGCTGGGTACCTAGTCGTACCGGGCACGTTTACTTCCCTTCAGCGGTCCCACACCTTGGACGGCGCATCAACCCCAGTCGCACGGGCAATTCAGAACCCGCCACTGCTAGCGATCGCCTGTCTCTGTTTTGCATCTGGCGCTGCAACGATGTCATGGCTCGCCTGGAGGTGGAGGTCGAATTATGTCTGGCTCTCTAAACTATTCCGGTCAGTACCTACTTTCCTGATCCATGAAACGCACTAAGTATAAATCAGACCCACAATTTTCAATGCACTGGCGGGATTCTTTACAACTTTAATCAATATCTACTCAGCACAAGACGGTCACTGGTCTATTATGGCAGTGCTTACAATCGTTGTCACTGGCGTCGTGATGCTGGTGTCCGCCTCCCTGACGGGGTACTTCTACTTTGTCAAACTACGTGAGGTCAAACAAGAGCACGAGAGGGACGTGAGGCACGCAGCCCTCGTGCAGTGGCGGGGGAGGCTTGACCTGGAATCGTGATCGGTTGCGAGACAACTTCGCACGGCTGATTACAGATATCAAAGTATATTATTATCTTAGAAAAATGAAAGTTATATAAAGAAGCTCAGTTTCCCCCTTGCATGCGGTTCGTCTAGAAAGTATAGCATGCGCAGAAATGGAATATCCTGCTCTACCGCCAATCAATGACCAAGAGAGCACGTCTCTTGGTCAAATTGAACTCACAGATGGCAAGTTATCTGATCAAGATGGTGAGGAAAGTACAACTTTGGGAAAGCCGGAAAAGCCCCCAAGAAAGCGAAAGGTATCCGAGACGAAGTCTGACAATCCGCCGAGCCAGACGTCTAGCAGCTCTAAGACTACAAAACAAACTGCCGAAGGAGTTTCTCCCCCTTCCTCAAAAAGCCCAGAAGAAGTCGAGAAACTAATCGAATACTATCGTGATCCTTACAAATGGAGCGATCTTGGTATCGACGACGATGTTTCCGACAGCGACGATGATGATGAACCTCGTAACAACAAGAATGGCAAAGAAAATAAGAAAGGGAAGTTCCTACATCATTCAGAAAAGATGGCGCTTATCAAACTCTTGGCCGCTCTCCCTGATGAAGACCCATCCAAGGACCCTATTGAAAGTGTCCGCAAATGGGCGCCGAAGGGCTTCGTTATACGTGGTAAAGAATTATTATTCGTCACGCATCCTGATAGATACGTGGGGAAGGATGAGAAGGAAATGGCACAGAAAGCTTTCCAGGGTAAGTGATAGCTTAGACTATTTCCGTACCGTGATACTCAGCTTGCTACAGTGATCGAACCTGCAGTGGCACGAGATCGCACAATGAATATTGAAGGAGAAAGCGAAAACGACAAGGTGGATTCTCTTGAGCATTATCATGAAGAAGCCCACATTAAGGCTACAAAATGCATCATTAAATTATATGATGCGTACAAAAAGGGAGAACCGATTGGAAAGAAGAATCCTAATCTTACGGAAAATGTCAAGAGTGTGTACCGGGTCCTTGATGGAATCAATAAGGAAATCATAAAAAAGAACAAAGAGATCGGCAACGCCGAGGAGTTCGGAGTTATTGAGATCGACCAGATTACGAACTGCTGGAACCCTCATAACAAACCAATAGCGTCAAAGCTGTTGTGGAAACTCTGTGAGAGTCTGCACTACCCTTTAGGCTGGACATTCCAGCCTCCTCGTGAAGACTTCACATACGACATGGACCGTGGAGAATCCTGGGCGGAAGTAAAAGAGTCTGTTGGTGACACCCTGGAGAAGTTCTGGCAGACCGAACTGAAAGATCTCAAAACCACAAGTGATCTGGCACGACATATCCTTGCCTCCACAGATGACTGTAACAAACATATAGCTGATATCAGTGCGGCTGCCAAACGGCCAGCAAGTTTAAATCAAGTGGATATTGAGGACATCATGGCTCACTATTGTGGGCTTAAATCCTTCGAAGAGGCGTCAATGAAAGTTCAATTCGATAATCTTAGACGCCACTTGGAACAAAGGCTCGCTGCACAGGATCTTCCTTCTTCATGGCTCCCCGATCGCGCTCCACCGAACTCGGAGCCTCAATTCAAACAGGTTGGCAGCAAGATGGTGATATCGGCCACTCCACGAACAATTGAAATCTCCATGCGGCCAGGGTACACCCAAAAAGGGGAACAGATCATCGCCATGGCAAAGGTTGGTATGACGAGTGCCAGGTTCGTCATAGAAGTGGACGGGTTGCGTCGCATCGTGGAAAGTGCACGTGCCGGAGGTAAGCGAGTACTCCAGGGAGCTCAGAAAGTCGGGATTCCATGCACGGTCACGTCATACGAAGGTATAAGAGAGATTGAAGAAGCAATGGACAGTGGCGTAGCGTGGAAAATCACATATGTCGCCGTTGGGGAATGGAAAACCAATCGTTTAAGTGTAAAGGGATTGCCCATGATTCCTCACATTATCGTCGGGATCCATATTCTGAACGAGGAGAAGCACGCTTCCCGATCGATTTTGGGCAAGTTGGTGGGTGGCAAGGCAGCGGACAATCTCATCGTACAAGCTCTGGGAGGAGATGAAGATGAGAGTTTGATCGAGACGTTGATGAGCAGATTGCCGATGGGAGACGTCCCAAGGCTACTGACTGAAGGATCTAGAAAAGCGACTAGCTTCATTACTCAGCCGGAGCAGAAGCAGGCCAGCGCTAACTTGCGGGATGTCCGACAAGCGAACAGCAACGTGGATCCGCAAACCGATGATCTGCTGGCAATGAAAAGCGAAATGGAGGAGCTCAAAACTATGATGAGCAAGCTCCTTCTTCGTATGACTTGATCATCCTCCCATTTTCTTGTCCTATCGTGCCTTGCTTTCATATTTTTGGATGTTGAATTCATACATAGACTGCATTGAAAATATCAAGTAGATTGGCTTCAATTGCAATTTGATTTAGTTCTGTTTCAATGGCAATCTCGGGCAAACCGTTTCCATAATTATTTTATTCTGGACGCCTAGAAAAACAAGACTTTAGCCCTAGTTTACGTGATAGAGTGTCAAGTAATTCATTCTGGCTCAAGCTGCAAAGACCTATATGTATCACAGTGGCAAATCTACCTTTACATGTCGATATGGATCCTAGGTTGTATTAATACAAAGAATTGATTGGAGCCCAGTGCATGGGCACCATATTGCGTGAGCACTCTCGGAGGCTTGGCTATCTGCCACAAGTTTTTAAAGTATGTATTATTATATTACCCTGCCTTTACACCACCGTGCATTGGCACTATGTTGCGTGAGCACTATATGAGGCTTAGAATATCTGTCACCAGTTTTTAAAGTATGCTTTAATATATAAATCAGCCCTTACACCACCGTGCATCGGCACTATATTGCAAGAGCACCATACGAGGCTGTTACAGGTTTTTCATACTATAACTATGCTTTTACACAAGGGTGCAGCGACACTATTTAAAAGTACTTGCACTTTGTATGTGCTTCTACCGCAGGGTGCTTCTACCGATTTACAATGCTCTTGCACGGCATATGTGTCTTGGCATTCGTGCGTATTTGCATACGATAGCGATTACACTCAAGAGCTACTGCACTTAGGTGCCTTTGCTTCACAGTGCATTTACATATTTGTGTTTCTACCTCTTCGTGTCTTCCCTACTCGGTGCACCCCCACAATCTCAGTGCCTGTGCACCTGCCCTGGGTCTCTGCACCCGAGTGTCCACACCGTTACTTCGTGCATTGGCGTTGATTGTACGCATCTACACTTGTTGGCAGTTGCGCTGGAGAGCCTCTGCTTCTTGATGTATGGACACAGTCAGTCTTTGTCAGTTTCATTGGAATCTCTAGTTGCCGCTGCTTCTTAGTGGCTTTGCCTCTGGGTGGCCCGGCACAGTCAAATCTATATAAATCTTAGAATGCCCCTGTAGGTAGCTCGCATACTCTAGGGCCTCTCTACACAGAAACATGGACTCTACCAGCAGCGACTACGATCGACAAAGATATTTTTGTGGTTATGCGAAGGTCAAGTTGCACAACCTCAAATGCCATCCGGACAATACCATTGGATTTAGACAGTTAGACGTTGAAAATATCAAGCGCCTAGTCAGAGTATTCGAGACCGAGGGCTGTAATCGTCTTGAGCCCGAACACCATATTGCGGTCAAAATTAGCGATGAGATGCTCATGCAAAGCCTATCGCAAACAAAAATTAGTCAAGAAGATCTCCAGGACCCGTCCAATCCACCATTCTTGGAGTTTGGAGCGGATACACAACTGCTATGTGCACAAGGAAGACATAGGCTAGAAGCATGTCGCCAATTTGGAGAATACTGGTGGGTGGTAGAACTGTACCGCCAAGGTCAGATATAATGATCTGCACTATCAGAAGCTACGCTAAGTCAACATCTAGCCATACCAAGCACGCTATGGTCTCGACTGTGTGAGGAGTCATCGAATGAGAAAGCGTTTAGTGACGGCGACATTTACCGTGCCTTTCGTCAGTATGAGATGCTTGGGAATAACAATCAGGCTCAACGATGGTTCAATCGATTCGGTTCGCCAGAAAAGAAAAAAAATGCAAAACGCCTCCTCCACAAGCTAAGCCTTCGTCGTGGGTTCGATCGATTATTGCCGTATGGCGCGCTGTGGAAGAACTTCACAGCAGATAACTTTCGCACCGCCCTAGACATAGGCCATCACGAAGTAGGCTGGGCTTCATGCTGTTCCGTATACGGCGTACACTAATGAGTGATTGTAGCAAGTCTCTTTTTACCTCAATCGCGTCTACGAGCTCTGGTCAGCGGTCTTGCCGGAGGTGCAGGGTACGTTGTTGGACACGGAGACGGTAGAGTTCTTGGAAGGTATGATGCCCAAGTACTCCGAAGTGGATCGCACGCAAATTGTCCACGCGATGATCGCAAAACGCCTTTTTCCGATGGTAGATGGGGATCAAGCTAGGGAGAGAGTTCGAGCCGTGGTCGAAGATTGCGGAAGGGTAATTTCAATACATACCATGATCGAGGACCTTACGTTTTTAGCCCCATGCGCGGCAGCTTTACGGCATCTTCATCCCAAGGATACCAGGAGAACTATCTCTGAAGCTCTGCTGGCGGGTTATCGTGTGGACAGCTCCGAAAGACAAGTTCAAATTGCCGAGGGTATGTTCAGAAGCTTTCCCGCTTCTCCCCGTGAGAAGGAGATTGCCTTGGTTCAGCTGTGGCTCCATACCTGGAGGAATTTTGTGCAGCCATTTACCGATGAGGCAGAACACAAGAGAAAGAAGAAGGTCAAATGGCTCTTCGACACCCAGAAACTCAAAGAGCTGGCTGATCTTGCCAGAAAGATCGGCTTCCACTCGGAGCGAATTGACCGTCTGGCGGAATCTAATCCTGCGATGACTTACAGCAAAGAACTCCTGCAGATGTACCTCGGCCAGAACATGGGACTGGAAGATGATCAACGATTTAGAGGCGCCAGGGATATGTTTATCCGGGGACTGAGACTTCTCTTTTCCGTACAAGGTCATGTCACGACTGACCGCGCAGTCTTCACAACGAACGAGCCACAGTACGCGACGGTCAGGAGATTTAACAGCCCCACCATGGAGAACTACTGGCAGAGTCGTCCGTACTTGTTTGTACAACATATCTGCGGCGCGGACCAACCTCCAGCGCTGTACGCCACCTCTCTGGCTGTCTTGAGGGAGATCCTCTTTGCTTTTTTTGATCAGACCATGCTGCAGGACATTATCTCACGGTTGGAGTTATCTCAGACCCGCAGTGACTGGAACGGGACTGACTCAGCTGAGATTGCCATTGTCAACGACGAGGCGGCCGACCACGACATGGGTCAGGGCGAGCTCATTATTGTTCCTGCGCAGTACGATCCACCAACTGACCGCTCTCCTTCAGTGTACAGTCGCGCGACCGTGAACGCGACCGTGAACGTGGCCGCGGACGCGAGTGGGTCAGATGATGCTGAGTCGGTGCAAGGGCGTGATAAAAGACAAAGGCGGGAAGATTTATCGGGGGATGATGATGTCATGCTGCCGGAGTCACGACTAGTAGACGTGCTGGAAGAGGGTCGTCTCTTGCTGCTGCCCGCGCCCCACACATCGGAGAGCCCGCAACGCGAGGAAAATCTAGCGCCTGGTTTTGAAAACGACATTGTCGGTGAAATGGAAGCTGTGCTACCTATCATTGCAGACGGTCGGCAATCGGCTCTGGACATAATGAACACATGGGATGACTCTCGAAATGATGGATTGATCGTGATGTATTTTGTGGAGCGCTGGACGTACATGAAGCTCTTTCGAAAAGACTACCTTGCTCTAAGGTCTAGTTTGTCCACGTACATGACTGACGGTTACAAAATGATTGGCTACAAAAATAGAGAGCTTGGGTTGCTGGAGGAGCCTATTTCAAGTGCGATCCAGTGGCAACTAATTCTGTGTGCTAGGGAACTTGAGATGGGCGACCGTCTCATGGAAAAGTTGTCGCAGCTGGTCAAGTACACGGGTAAGCGAACGCGGTATGCACAGGAGGCTCAAAGCAAATCAGGCCCGGGACACCATAGTGTTGACCTTCAGAGCTACAGTGCTGCTAGTACAGATCTTTAATAATTACTTTCCTTAAGTATTGTCTCCAAATTTAAAAAAAAAAAAAAAAAAAAGTATTATCATGGTCACCAGCCAAGCATAAATACACTCTCGTTCGAAGAAACACGTACTTTCAAAGAATTGAACTATGGCACCTGGCACACGGAGCTTGGACTGTCTGCCTATTGAGGTTGTGCAGCTTGTAATCCACCATCTGTCATGTTGGGAAACAAAGCAATTATCTCAGGTCAACAGAAGACTGAGATCAATATGCATACCATTTGTTTTTCGATGTGTTCGGTTCGAATTCTCAAGAAACAGTCTGCGAGACCTGAAAGATCTCTTCACCTCTGAACTACGCCATCATGTGTTATCATTCACATACGTCGCCCCAGAGCTCCTGAAAGATGGTATGCTACCTCATGGGACGGGAAGGAAATTCGAACTAACACGGAGTATAGATGTGGTCAATTTTGACCATTTCAAGTCATCGATCCTGACCCCTGACAACTACGTGGATGAGGCAAAGACTCTGTACGATTATGGGCATCCTCCGGAGTTCTATCCACCATACGTGGCCATATTTACGGCTCTACAAAAGATTTACCGGAAGCAAAATCATATCATAGAAAGTGGCATGGATCAGGCAGCTCTAACGCTGGCGTTCCGGGCTTTCTCGCGCATGAAAGAGTTGACAGTACATTTTTGCACGACCATCGAGCGGAAAGATTGGTTAGAGTATTACATGAATTTGGACATGACCATGCCTCTGAAGTCGTATGAGCATCATGTCCGGGTTTTGTCAAACGCTCTATCTTACGCGAGATCAAGGGGGAGCCTGGTCGATACGGTGCATTTGTCAGGATTCCAGATTCCAAGAAGTCAGTATGATATTGCAGATTTAATGTCCTTGTCCAGCCACTTGCGGGAGCTACTAAGTGGTGTCTTCTGTTTCAAGATGACACAATCTGAGTCCAGTCTCGACCTACTGTCACGGTGTCCACTCAACATCGTTCAGTTTGACATGTGCTACATGACAGTCGACTACAGGACCCTGAGGCGTTTTCTGGATGAGAATCGCGTCCCCCTACGGTCAATCGGTGTTCACAACGTGTTGATCGCCAATGTCCCTTTCCACAACGAGGAACTTCCTTATCTGGACATAGAACTACTGCGCGCTCTAGTCAATGCGCGGGGGGGGTCCCAGACTCATGAGATGCAGTGTAGCTGTCTTCCTCACCGCAAGGGCTGGAGACTCCTGCTACCAGATAGAAGCGCCGAGGAATCTGGCGATCAATCAACCTGAAACGAAACGTGTATATAAAGGAGACTTCTTATAGAGAAAATTTCAATCACTGCAGAGTATAAAGGCTTCTTAAAATCCGCTCTGAATACCCTCGAGTGCAACATTGAAGCCATCATGGATACCATCACGGACTCCCCAGTTGTGGATGCCAAACTTCAACGACGAAGAGATCTTCAAAAGCGCAGCCGACGAAAGAGAAACCTCATCAACAAGGCAGTCCAATTGAGTATCCTTTGTGATGCAGAGGTCTACCTCGGTATTCGAATTAGAGATACGGGGCGAGTCACAACGTTCTGCTCCCATCCTGCAGGCATCTGGTCCTCAGCAAAACTAGTATGTATTCCTTAAAGTAGACGGGTACACAGCTGACTTACGAGCAGGAGGGTTACTACCCAGTTCCAACGCGAATGACATTGGACGACTTTGTGAAAAAGGATGACTCGAGCTCAGAGGGGTCTACGGACAAGGAGAAGGCCGACTGAAGTCAATCCAGATAGTACATCGAAGGTTAAGCATCCTCTGTAGATAGTGACCTTGGGATTTCTCATGTATCTACTAGCGGCAATTTTCATTACGTGCAAGCCCGTGTCTCAGACGTCCGATTCTTCTTACGAATTCGTATCAGCCCTAGCAAGGTCGAAAGAACTAAGTGGCCGCTGATAGTAATTGCCGCTATGCATAGGACTATACAAATGGCTTCAACACTAATAAAATATAGACAGACAGACGACTTTGTACGAGGGGAAATAGATAGATGAGTAAAATGGTCAACAGTCCATAGTATTCTGCAATTTGATGTACATATGCAAGCTTGCTAGTCTGCTCCTAGTTCAAAGTCTCCACTACACTAAGTGTTCAACAATGTTCAATTACTGTAACTCTGTCTGCGAAGAACTAACCAGCACTCAGGTAATAAGCTCGCTCTTCCAAATCGCTGCTGTTTCTGTGTTCAGCACACCTTATATGACGGAAGTCGATAGTCTAGACGTATTCAGACAAATTTGTTTCCTAGAGGATAGGGTTGAGCTCTTACTGGTCGACGATTCTATTTGGTTCAGAGCCTCCGCATAGAGTCCATAAGCGTTCCTTTCCATCTCTTCCGTAACCACTTCCCCTTTTCTGATTCTGCGGCGAAGATACAAGATTCTAATTTGGGCTTCTGAGAGCTTTTGACGGGCTCTTAAGGCCTCCGTTGATGGCGGCCAACCGTGCGATATGAAGATCTCTTTAAAGATGCGTCCTCGTTGTATTAACTGTTCCCGGAGAGACCACAGTTCAGGCTTAGACCAGAGCCTCTTCAGCTGTTCCCAGTCTGTTTTTGTCAGTAAATTATCTCGAACTAAAGCAGCTAAGAGACACGAGAGCTGACAAATCGTGTCTAGGATAAGGTAGCGGATCATCATTGCAAATTTTAGCATAAAACTTAGCCATTGAATGGTGAAAACGCAAAGAATTATAAGAGGGTTTCTGGGGCTTAACCTGAACGTATATACCTGCTATCTATTGTTCTATACTATGTAACACACTATATGATTCCACTTCTTCCTCCCAGGCCACACCGCAGGTGGTGCTATTGTGTCCAAGTGTCGCAGTCAACCTCCGCGAATCTGCTACCAATTGTAAAGTTGGCTTCAACCTAAGGATGCTAGTCGGCGAAATGCAGGGTCGAAATTGAGTGCCTTCGTCAGATGTGGCTTCAAACTCCAGCTTGGTGCCGCTAGTTGTAGAAATTCGTGCTATTTTGTTCATTAGCTCAAGTTGAATAGTACTTGGAGTGACGAGTACCTTAAATAAGTTCTTTAAGCTCTCTTCGCTTGTCTTAGAAATGAATTCTCTTAGGATCTTCGATGCCCCAAATTTCCAGTGCACGACATCCGGCTGCATAATCTTTGTGGTACGGTCAACCAGGTTCATGGCCACCGTGCCTACTGCCTTTAGATCACGATCACGGTCTCTAAGAGTCACATCGTTCAGCATGCTGTCCCCTGTGTTTGCTGGCAAACGTTAGGTGATAATCAAATAGTTGGTTCAGATCATATCTACCGAGTTTGATGCCACCAGATAATGTAAGCAGAATATTGCCATCTCTTACATCCCCGTGGGCTATCTTGAGTTCCGAGTGGATAAACTGTAATGCAAGTAGAATATCTCGAGACACTGTAGCAATGTCAGCATCACTGAATTTCACGGATGGACAGCTGGCGACTGAGGCGAGGGTCATAGCTCCCACTTCGTAATCATAGACCATCGAAATAGAGTCAGCGTGGTAGAACACCGCACGCAGAGCGATAATATTCATATGCGAAAATGCCTTTAGCGGTCGCGTTATCTTTTTGTCCCGCCTCTTTTCTTTGATAAATACTAGAGGGAACTTGTCGGAGTCCTCCATACTGAGCATGCCCCGGCCGGCCTGGTCCATCGTAAGGATTTTGTCATATCGCTGACCATCTATCCTCAGAACATCTGACTCTTCGCTGTCAGTCTTCTCCACCGGTAGCTTAACTATTTTTGGAACAGGGACGTCAAGGCTTGAAATGTCCAGGGTGCGCTTAGAAGAGGGTCTGATTTGAAGTGTGCTGTCCGACATAGTTTGTTCCGGACCGTGCCGTGTGTCGACCAGCTTGTCACTAGGAGCTGGGACATATTCTAGCGTTTTCTTCGATTCCTTATCTGTGTGATTGTGAATCGAGTTTAGCTTTGGTAAGGTATCGGGTAGGATTGTTTGACGGAAGTTCGCATTTGGGGGCATTGAGTTTGCAGTAGTGATCAAGGCGTAGTATAGTTAGCAACGGAGGATTAGCTTACAACACATACATATTAAATAATTATTTGAATGGCTCTAGCTGCGATAACTATGAAAAGAGAGAAATGAAGCCAAATCAGAAGGCGCAGTAGCTCGCTAACGGGTGCAAAAGCCAGCTAACGGGTGCAAAAACCAGCCAACGGGTGCAAAAGCTCGCTAACGGGTGCAAAAGCTCGTTAACGGGTGCAGCAGAGACTAGGCACATCCGGCTACTACGGTGTAACCTTACTAGCGTTCCACCTCGTCGGGACGGGCCGTACGGGTTTTACGCGGAAGGTGACACAATTCCATTCCTACAAATGCAGATTGGGGCTGATCAGCGAGTCGCGGAATTAAAGCTGGAATTATTTATATGCCAGCTTCAGTGAGATAATGCTACGAAGGCACGGAGTAGAGGAACGGCAGTCTATGTACCAAGAACAAGCAAAATCAGAAGAAATTTATCTCAAGCAGTGGTCTTATTAGCGTACATGCCCGATAAGCTTAAAGTCACATAAAACATCCAGTAGTACTAAAATAGGATCGATGGGTGAACAGGTCGTAAAGCAGAAAATAGAGTGTGGCTATTAGTGGGCCAGTTGGCACTCAATCAAGCTCTCTACGCCATTGATATGGCTCCAAATATGTATAATCTGAAATCCGGCTTTGGCCAAAAGCTGGCGCCATTCATACTCTCGCCGCTCATGAGCAGAAACAAGGCTCATAAGCATCAGGTCTAGGCCTGTCATCTGCCAATCAGCATCTTTATCGGGGACCACATTCTCATTAATCAGCAATTTGCTGTAGCCAGGTAGCATAGCAGTCGCAATCTGCGTTAGGATTTGCAGACATTGTTCGTCAGGCCAGTCATGTAGAACGGAATGAAGGTAGTAAGCTCTTGCTCCTTGAAATTTGGTTAGCAGTAGAAGATCAAAATGGCTTTGACTCGAACCTTTGATGGGTTGTTCACAAAAGAAGTCATGTGCCATCACCTCGATCTTTCCCATATTGCTGAAAATTTGATCGATGACGTCGGGTTTGTCCTGAAGGATCAGACGCCCCTGCGCTGTGGGATACTTTCGCTGAAATTCCTGTAGATCGTGACCCAAGCCGCCACCAACGTCAACTAGCAGCACGGCGTCCGGGTCCGGCTTCAGGCCATTGATGAGGGAGTCATCAACTGGGTAAAAGTCGTAATCCATCCAGCTCGGGCGGCCTTGGTGGTACGCGCTCATGTGGTTATTGAACTGCTGGCTGATATCGGGATGCTCCGTTGCCCACGAAAACCAGTGCTTGGAGGTCCGGTATGAGAACTGAAATGGCCCCTCAGTGGCATTATCTGGATTCTGGTACCCGGTAGACCTGAAATATTCAGGCAGTTTGTAGATCGATTTCATCGCAGCTTTTGCCCTAAGGGACGCTGTCGGTCACTATGTCATCATGCATTTCTAAGGTGACTTACATGCACGTAAAGCCATCTGCATACTTGGGCAGAGCCAGGGTGCGGGCCAGGTTCGTGGCGAGATAGACATCCACTCCGCTTTCGTGAATCACTCCCATAGCCGCGAGGTGTTTCATGATCCGACCTAGATCTAGTTACAGATGATGCAACGACCGGGCTAGTGGCAGAGGGCTTACCGATAAGAGCGGGGTCGGTATCAGTGACTTGAGCTAGATGATCTACATGAACTGGCTCACCTGGGCTCTTGCCCATGTACGTGAAGATGCCACAGTCGATGGCGGTGATGATGGCACCGTACAACGTTGGCTCAATGTCTGTCAGTAATTGGTTTTGAATATGAGGTGAGCCCTTACCTCCGCCCAGCAGAGTCTCAGCACAGTCTCTTGAGGGGTCTCCAAGGCGTGCACGAGGCTACGAGCCATCCGCAGTAGATGGCGACGGTGATATTCATGCTCCGGAAATTCTGCGTAGAACTCAATTTCCTCGATCAGTGAGGGTACTCGAGCAAGATCATTGGCTTTGGTCGCGATGGCGTCCAGACGAGAGGCCCGATCCATGACCTTAGGTCCCATGATTGTAGAAGGGTTGTCCGGGTTTAAAGGATGTCAGTTGAGTAAAAGAACTCTGGGTAAAAGAACTCTGGGTACTAGCAGCCTTTTATACTTGTGACTCTATGGTTCGGTTGCGCCCTTTTTCCAATTTGGGTAAGGTGGAACTTGGTTTCAGGACAATAGGTTGGTATAAAGCCGGATTGCTTTCCCAGTCTGAAAGAGTTTTATTACTGACACTCTCTCAAGGACACGACCATGGCTGACAGCAGGGGACCAACTATTCTGATCGCGATGTGGACAACCACATCGATTGCTACTCTATTTGTGATTGCTCGACTATACACGCGTATCAAAATCTTGAGAAGCCTCGGCCTCGATGACTACTTGATGGCATGCTCTATGGTATTGTCCAAGATACTCATGATACTGCTCGCGATTGACACCTGTAGGTACTCGGTCTTCTATTCGTCAGCCTAACAACTGCCGCGGTTCATGCTGGCGACGGCCAGCATGTCGATACGTTGTCGCCAGGCAGGTTTCAGAGGGCAGCCATGTTGAACACCGCTGGATTTGCTCCTGGCATTCTTTCATTCGTTCTCCCTAAGCTAGGAGTGGTCGCCCTTCTCTGCCGAATCTTTAACCCCACTAGGCGGTGGAAGATGTTTCTATGGATCCTTGTGAGCGGCGCTGGTTTGGTCATCTGCGGATGTATTGTCATCATCTACGCGCAATGCACTCCGACCAAGGCCCTGTGGACGCCAAGCTTGGGGAAATGTTGGAGCCCAACTATTTTAGTCAACTATTCAATTTTTGCAGGGGGTACGTACTCGTGGATGTCATCCCATTCAAGACTGATTGCTGGCAGCGCTGTCGGCATCTCTGGACATTTTCCTAGCCGCTTACCCCGTGCCGATATTATGGAAGTTGCAATTGCAAATACGAAAAAGAGTCATACTTTCTTTTGCATTTGCTTTAGGAGCCTGGTGAGCGTTCCAGAAGCTAAACGTACTTTGATGTGCTAACCGCGATTTGAGTGCTGCTGTTGTGGCAATCGTTAAGTGCACTCACATCCCTGGACTTGCAGATGAATCGGACTCAACTTGTAAGTTTCTACCGAAGCGGAGATGCTTGCCTTGTTGACGGTTCAAAAAGACAGCACATCCGAACTCGTGATTTGGACTAAGTTTTTCACTCCAACTCCCTACGTCATTGAATTGCGCTGATAGATCTTAGTGCTGAGTCGAACGCTATTATTATTGCCGCTTGTATTCCAACATGCATTCCCCTGATTGAGGTTGTATTCTTCCGACGCAGTGTACAAAGTTTCCATGGTGGGCACGAGATAGGATCTTCTCGTACCAAGTACATGTCGTTCCCACGCCTGGATGGATTTTCGAGCGGTATACGGAGAACAGACGAGATAACTATCTGGTATAGAGAAGCCAACGACAGCTCATAGGTCAGGGCAATATTATGTTCTCGTCGAATGGAGATACATTTGGTACATACTGCGGTTGACAGCTATCGCATGGTGTCGAGGCAAGCAAAAATAGGATAGTCTATTACACCAAGAATCGAACATATGAGTATATTACTACTTACTTGATTGTTATTAGTACAGGGCAAAGGGATGGCTTGGCATGTTTACTACCTAGCATGCTTTGGATAGTCTGACAGTTATGTGAGCCACCGCTTCGTACAACCCAGTTTTTGGCATCCCGGGATGCTCAAACTCATATTATGCTGAGTCCTCGAGCAGTAGTGTGTATCTAAGAAAAATTCAATGAATGCAATAACAAGATAACTTTCCTCCAATGCGATATCGGTAAAAAATCCCTGTTCGTCACTATTACTCCTGTTTCAATTGAGTATGAATTTCTTCTGAACACTTCCACGGACAACTGTTCCGTGGCACGCCTCGGCATGTTCGACAAGATCTTTTTTATCTTCAATAAGTTTACTCTTGCAAACATGACACTCAACTCTTTCAGCAGGCCAGGGAGCGTTGAGATGCTTTTGCATAAAGTGTCTAGTTAATGAACCAGGTGTGGCATATTTTGCGATTCGGTCTTGTAGCGGCATTTTAGGGTTACCAACACAAAGAAAGCAAACCGTGGGTCGCTGTTTAGGGTGTTTAATCTGAACAGACTGTATTGCGTGGCGCAAGGCCGCATCGCGTTCATTATCCTCTCGAAGGCGTGGTCGTTTTGGAGGAGGAGCGGGATCCTCGTCGGGTATAATCCAGCGACGAGGTCGCCGCGGTCGATATGTTGGCTTGCCTTCTGCTGCGGAACAAAAAGCAACACCCGTATCAATTGACGTGATACGACGTTGATATTCAGCTTCAAGGGTTTTCCCAGGTACCGTCACTATGCTTCCAACCCATGCCCGATGTAGTTCAGAAAGATTTCCCAGACCCTCCGTGGTTTCTAAATCGTCAGTATCAAGCTCCATTCCTGCTAGTTGACTTTGCATGTCGATGACTGGCTGCTCTTCTCTATACCGTTTTAGATTCTCTTTGATTCGCTTATTCCGCTGCCGTTGCTTCTCATTTTTAAGCTGTCGCAAAGCTTCTTTATACAGCTTCTCTGCTTTTTGAGTCCGTGCTTCAGCGCGTTCTATCTTGCTTTGACGGTCCTCCTCTGAGAGAATCTGCTGAGGATTAAGGCCACGATTACGAACTCTCAAGGCTTGTCTTTTCTGTGCTTTCCACACTCGTTTATATTCGTCGACTCGATCCTGCCGTGCACGAACCGCCCGAAGCTCGTTCAAGGACCTGGACTCCTCGGGTAGTAGTCTATACGGTCGATTCGGATCAATGGTCGCACTGAGTGAGCAGGAAAACTGTACCAGGGGTGTCTGCGAGTGCTCTCCACGGACAGCACCTTGAGCATCAACGTCAATATCCACCTCGTAATGCTTGATGAAGGTGTCCATATTAGCGTGCTGCATCATGACACATTGGAGTGGATCACTAATTTCCTCTATTCGATGGTTAGTTCTAATCAATGTTCAAGATTAGTCGGATCACATACTGCTCTTGTTAAAAGCTTTGGCTGCCGCGTACCGAGCTTCGATAGGCTTGGTCGGTACATCGATACCAGTAATCTCTCCAATTCGACGTAGTCGTGATTCTAACATCGATAAGGCCATTGGCGTTTTCAAGTCAAGATATAATCCTGTCGTAGATGACCCCACTTGACAGAATACAAATCCATCCCGGATCTCATCGGCAACTTTCAGCTGCTGCTGTTCTAGGCCCCCCAGAACGCGGAGACTGTAGAGTTTCTCTGCGCAATCTAGAGCCGGCAAATTCTGCGAGATTCTCTTGAAACCATTCATATAAAACATCATACTCAATAGGGTTACATGCGGACTAAGGACCAGAGATGGATCGAAGATAATTTCCGGGATTTTGAATTCGTTTCTGTCTGGTTAGCTGGCTGTCACCTAAGAATGTCCTGGTAAATACCTACAGAGCCTTCTTCCCAAGGTATTGTTTAGTAAACTCTGGTCTTACATAGATCATCAGTTTCGGGCGTCCACCTTTGGGATCACGCATGAGTGTGAATGTGAGGTCTGAATAGCGAAGTTGCAGGAGGGCGGAAGGGCGGCTCGCGGTAATCGATGCAAGTTGAAGATAGAGAAGCAATTGTAGTCGCTCCCAGCCCCAATGATAAGTCACTTCAGTGGTAGAAATAAGGACATTACATATCCTCACTACGTCTTGAATGAACATGTTTGCTTTTGGCCGTCTTTGACTCGTTAATTCCTTCTCTGTAGCTACTTTTGCTATTACCTAAAAACGATCAACCCTCGTACTCTCAATCTCAAAAGGGATTGTTAGAGCAACTCACATCTTTCACCTTTTTTTGTGTCTCTTCACTGAGTCCGTTTGAGGAGGTTTCTTCTTTCAGGACAAGATGCCAGTTTTTCCAGAATGTTTCAAGTGAGCTCTTGGCTTTGATTCCTGCAGTACACCGACCATCCTTTCCGCGACGAATATCACACCGCCAGAGGAAGTATGCATATAGGAACTGCACTGTTTCCTCAGAGTCTGACATGGTATTCCATTGTTGAACCGGGTCAGCTTCAATGAGCTCACAGTATCTGACAGAATATAATGGATTAGCGTCTTCTAATGCCTATTAGGTCTGGAGAATCTGCCTACCTTTTCCAATATTCGCGTGATTTTGTTAATGCACCTCTTGTCTTCTTAGAATACCGATCTTGCCGGAGTTCGGATACGTTCAACTGTTTGGCTTTAGCGAGGTACTCCTCTTTCGAGCGTTGGCCTGGATCGTGGGTGTCTTCCTCAAAACCATTTTCAACCTCGATGTCCTCGTCCTCGGATTCCAAATCACTATCAGAACCATCGTCATCTTCATCATCGAGGTCCTCGTCCTCGGATTCCAAGTCAAGACCAGAACCATCGTCACATTCATTATCCCCTGATTCCGAGCTGGCAGAATCCTGATCACACTCGTTGTCTGAGAAGATATCGCTCACTATGGAACAGGCATCGCTATCAGTCTGACTCTCTCCGTGGTTCGCCATACGAGTATCACGGTGCTGAGTTGAAGGGATAGAAGATTTGAGGAAATAAAATAGAGCCAAGGAAAATTGATTCTAGGAGTTGTAAGCTGAGAGTGTATAGGAGCTAGATTAGAAGAAAGTAACATAAGAATATTTCAGAAATAAAATAGAAGTTTCGCTCGCTGCGAATCAACAAACAGGAAAGGAGAGAGATTAAATAAAAATACACGGTAAGTGGGTCAAGAGGCTAGTAAAACAATACAAAGTGTTGCCACTAGAAGAAGCCATTTCTGACTCTAAAGCTGAGCAGTTAATCAAATGTAGAGACCAGATTCAGGAACAGGATGTCAGGAATAGCTAGGGCTAAGTTGTGGGTCCCGGCGTAAGTCTCGATCACATGATTGTAAAATGGCGAGGGAAAGGTGCGTGGTAAGAAGGATTGGGTGCGTGAGCACAAGAGAGCCCCAGAAGTCGAACGACACGTGACGGTGCTTGGCGGTTAGCAACACTCGTAAAGCAGCGGGAGACATGGCTCTTTTTGGATACTGGCTAACCGTCATATGCTTATACAGAGTAATTTTTATATAAAATTAACTATAAGATTCTCCTATAGTTCTTTTAATATATTTAATAGTTATATTTTTCTATATAGTTAATAGTTAATTAGCTTGTTTTTATTATAATTATTATATTTATTAATATATTTTATAATTCTTTTTCTTATATTTAAGAAGTAATATTACCTCTGAATCTTTTTTATAGTTCTATTAATTTCTTAGTGTTTTTATAGTAGTAGATTATAGTATTCCTTAATAATTTCTATAATTATTATTTATAGTATAAGTATAGATCTATTTTATATTATTAGTTTATTCTATTATATAGTTTTTTTATTTACTAGTATAGTTATAAATATTTTATCTTTTTATATAGCTTATATTATTTACTAATAGAATCCTATTTTATTAATAATGATTATAGTAGTAAGTATTATTTTATTATTATATTATATCCTATTCTTATCTTTAATTAGTATATTAATTTTTAGTTATTTAAGATTAATTATATAATCTAGTTATTAATTTAATATATTTATAATTATATTTCCTAAATGTCTGTTCTGGTGAAAGCGTGGCCTGTTTCGTCTTCGAACGCCGCTGCTTTAAGCGTCGCTTTCACCAGGCGGCCCCACCTCGTCACGGCCGCTAGACAGGGAACAGGAACCACTATAGAGTCCATTTCTGGCTTTTCACTATACTGTCATTTCCTCCTACTATCACCTTACACCTAGTGGTTAAACTGAACAGTAGTCTAAATAGGCGTTACTGCTATAATGTTATTGCATTGAGACCGTGCAAAATGCGATAAGGCGCCTTTACGATTCCTCTTTCTTAGCGGCTCGCTGACGCTGATAGTAGGCCCTAGAGGTGAACTAATCTAAATTGATTTTAACCACGCTTTCCTGAGGGCCTTAAATCGTGCCCTGCTGATAAGGCTGAATATAGCTTTATATTATCCTATTTCTATCGCCCAAGCTAAAACGCCTAGACTAATTGCTATATTTCTCTTCCTTTCTTATCCTTCTTCCTCTACAAACTCAATCCTTTGTCTCATCTATATGCCGCAATCTCATCTTACAGTTCGAAGATGGGTTGTCAAAAGATTTTAGAAACCGTCATGCTGCAATCGGGGGGCTTATATATAGGCTAGTTAGCTTCTGGCATCTGTTCCTATAAGGTTTTGCAATAGAAGTTCGATCAAGCTCTGATGGAGATTTATATAATAATGCTATATGCTAAGACGATAAAATGCTATATCAAATAGATAGAGAAGTTTTAGACCAAGTCTATACTCTTTACCTATATAATCTAGGCATGCTACTGATGAGAGTAGGTATTATGCTATCTTTGCTCTTAAATCTCGCGAGATACTTAGAGAGTGTCAGAGTGCTCGCATTGAGAACTTCCTCCACTAGATAGTGAGAACCTGTATGATTAAGAAAATGAGTATAGTTATAATCTACTAGTAGCAACTGAGTTAGCTATATATCACTTAATGGTAATGCTGGATCTTACTCTAAATTCTAAAAGAGATCTTTGTAGTATGAATTCTAGAAATATCTATCACTTCTGTATGATAGCCTTGGTGTTGACTTTGTTCTAGTTTATTGAAGATTTTTTGATAAAAGAATATGGCCTGAATAATACTAAAAATGAGAAGCCACTGCTCAAGGCTAAAGAGTTTGTTGAGATTATATAGTATTACTAGGCTGCTGATATCAACGTCTTCCTTAATAAATGATAATGTGTTCAGGTTGTAATTATTCTTCTACTAGCTGCTTACACTAGCTCGAGGCCTAGGATGCTTTTCCACATCATATATCGCGACCTATGCCTGTACGTGGAAAAGCACCATAAGACTGGCAAGTATAAGTTAAAGCTTGCGGTGACGCTAACTAAAACAAAATTAGGATAGAAGTAGAAACAACTATAAGTTATTAATATCTATAATATTTAATCTGAAATATTACTAACTATAGTTATACCTGGTAGCAAAACTTATACTTCTATCTTGATGAGAATTCCGTTTTCTGTATTATCACTTATATGATTAGTATCGCCTTCGACGATGAGGCTTATAATGTGCTAGAGCTGGTCTCTCTAAAGCAGGTATTTGCGCTAAAAGTGAAGAAAGGCTTTAGTCAAACTATACTATAGAAGCAAGAAATGCTTGATATTTCTATCTTCTGTAGGGCTATCAAGATACCGCGAGGTATAGAAACCTCCAAGAATGTAGCTCTCCTATACAACCAGTATCATAGTTGGCTCATTCTTCTTAGAGTTGCCCTAGGCTTCATCTATACCCTAACAATATATTGTCTGTGAAGAGCATTGAGTAATGCTATTAATAGTATAACTCCCGACTGATTAGAACATCTATTAGATGAATTGTCCTTTATTAACCTGATGTAGATAACTTTAACTTGAATGTGGCGGTGTGAAACCTAGTCCTTGATCATGAAACTGGGTCTAAAATCTTCGAATATAACTATCTCTCGTGAATGATTTGTTACTTTATCTAAGATTAATTCTGGGGAAGAAGCTCTGATTATGATTCTACAAGGATTGCGAGCTAGATTGGCCTATTCTGTGATCTTGATCGGCTAAGAAAACTCAGTGCTAAATAAATACAGCAGGTACAATAGGACCCTGAAGTCTAAGAATTAGTGGTTATCCAGGGTCGGTTGTGCGCTCAGATTAAGGAAGTATTTGGAGTGATCTAAATGGCGAAGGGGGAACCAATCTACTATGATTACTAAGCCGTGAAGGCATCGCTTGCTGCTATTATTTGAAAGAAGGAGCGCGTGTTGCTGAAGCAGATTTAGGAGAAGTATGACTTGAATGCTTCTGTGTTGGCTATTTAGTAGCAATTGAATGGGGACCAATGTGACGATGATGATGATGATAATAACTATAAAGAAAATGTTCTCGCTTAAACTGCTCCCATTCGGATCGTTGAGAGACGCTACATCGTAGAATGTGTAGTGCGCGATCCATCTGTACTCTACGATTAGAAAGGCTATGTGTACTATATTGAGTTCTTTGTTACTCTGATTGCATTGTGTAAGTGGAGGGATCGCCGCCTAGTGAAGACCAGATATGCTCTGGAGCCTGTTCTAATTAAAACTCCTTTAGATTCGCTAGGACTGTTCTAGATAGAATCTGAGATTAAATATAATGCTCTATTAAAGTGTCAAGGTTAGCAATATGTATTCTGTCTAACTAGTAACGACCTCCTTTTAGAGGAATGAGAGTGTAGGTATAAATGGAAATACACCCTTTAGAAACATGTTGATCGATGTCGTCTCAAGTACTATGGCCCTGACGATTGCATTCCTTGTCCTGACGATCATGCGTGCGCTGGGCTTATTTTGAATGGGAAGATGGAGCTAAAAGTGCACTTTGTCTATGAGTATGGTTGCTTTTTGTAGATTGTGTTGACTGGCTCCTACAACCTTGTTTGGTTTAATCGTTACTATATTGTTTAGAATGTGTTAATCTATGCCTTCTGTTTATTTTACTTATCTTGGAGCTGGCTCCACATATCGTTTGACCTGCTTTGATTTCTAAGACTTCCACGACCATTTTTACTGTCTATTTTATATTGTAGAATCATCTAGCATCAAGTTAATATTCAAAGAGTAGAATTTCCTTACTATATCCTCCAGGATTTCCGATTACTTTGTGGAAAACGCTATCTTAGATCGCGAGCTACGAAGCTGATTATATATGATCTGGTATACAATTGGGCACTGGTAATAAAGAAGTTCTAGCTAGAAGGTTTATCTCTTCTATATTTGAGGATTGTTTAGTGAGGTGTCCTGACCTGTGAGTTCTTTCCGTTACAGATTATGTATTCCTTCTTGTGGGTAGAGGACAGAGGGTGCTCTGATGACTGTCCATTTACTGATGATAATATGCTTAGTAAAGGAGATGACTGAAGCGAAATGAATGGCATACGGGTATGGGACCTCGATACTTCTTCGAATGATGTTGAAGATGAGGCCATTAAAAAAATAAGGAATAACTAAGGGAATAGTTGCTTGAACAGTCGAAAGCTAGGCCTTAGGGAGAAACGCAGGCGCAAGAAGCTGTGGACTGATGAGGAAGATGCTTGCTTAAAGCTGCTGAAAGAGGAGAAAAACCTGTCCTGGTTATAAGTCCTGGAGCACTTTCCTAATTGGAAGCAGGGCACGGTTTAGTTTTGATACTATAATATTTTTAGAAGACTCAACCTTAAAATTATCTGTTATATCGTCACATAGTGCGACTAATCGAAATAACACACACCTCTTATCACCACACTCAGATTGCCAGTAATGGATAGATAGTCTCTCCTAATCTACAACGGACTTGATTTGTTTGCGATACGGCCTGGCCTGATATCGGCAGACTGTGAAGCGCTATTCATAGGAGACATTTTATAGTTGACGTCTTTGATAAGTATGAGTGATGCAGTTTCATTTCCCTTTGTTCAAGACTGCATACCACCTCTAGAGCCCTCATTTCAGAAAGTCCAGAATCAAGTAATGTATGCATGTTGTCATGACTTGCAGATAGGGCAGCACATCTCTGAAATATTAGTAATGAGTATAATATCTATGTATGTTGTTGTTGCAGCTAACTAGTTTATATAATAGAAAAGTGTTATTATATAAGCACTTGTATTTTATAGGTAACCTAGCTATTAATTTACTTAGTATCTCTCGTTATAATTATCCTATATCAGCTATGATAAATCTTTCTGACTATCTCTTCCTGCCACTACCGCGTTGTCCTAGCTTGACGGCCCAAAGACTCCTAAATATGTAGTAGCTAGAACTTATTTATGTCTATCCTGGTTATGCGGACCGCTAGGTATGAGAAATATAATATTCCAGAGATGCGACAAAATCCTTTAGATCTTTTAATATTCCTAAATTTAATAAATGAAAAATAGAGGAGGAATAAATACATTAAGATATTAAATGTTTAAAAATATTTAAGGAAAGCAGTGCTGATTAGAATATAGTTATTAAGATCCTAATAGATATAACAAGACAGTATTTAATGGCTTCTACGACCTGCTTTATCCTATCTATAGAGCTAGTTCCATCTTCAGTCAGGTCTGCATTTAATTTCTAAGATCTCCACAAGTAAAAGTATGCTATCTAATTGTTTTCCGTCTATCTATGAAGCATTATTAGAAGAAAGCCCTTATAAGGATAAAGGTTTCATTACCTATAACCATATTTAGTATAACAATAGAAAATAATACTCCCTTTATTAGCACTCCATAACTATGCTTCAGTCCAGGTAACCTTGTTTAATAGGCACTTAGGACAATTCACATTCATAATCAGCCCTTTACTAAATGTCTCTAGGGTAATCTTTTACATATAGAATATAAGTTTAGTCCATAATCAAGACAGAAATCCTTTAGAAATAGAAACTTAGATATAAGAAAGCATTTCATCTATTCAAGATCAATAGCTTTTTCTTAAGACAATAGATATAAGAGGAACGCCCTTACTCTTAACAACTTTTCCACAAACAACACATATAATAAGGTCTTATAGTAACTAATCAAGAAGATTCCTACAATCTTCACAGAACTGTATAACCATAATAGAAATAATTTAGAACAATATGCGATAGAAAATAGTTATTATTCAAAATAGAAGAGTGAAGAAGAGAGAATAAAAATTAAGACACAAAATTTACTATACCTCTAGTTTCTATAACCAATCACAGCCAATACAATTAATAGATAATAAAGATCAGAATAGCTTATTTAAGCGGAACCCACTAAATCGAAATCATACCAATCAATTACCACCTCCTAACTACATCATTTCTATGTTCGGGCTGGGTAGGATTATAGAAGGCCCGTGCACTGTTACCTACTGTTATAGACAAATTAAAAGATATTATAGGTCTAACTGTGGATTCCAAATCATAAGTCCATTAGTCCAGATTGGTTGTAACTAGGAAAGATGGACCCAGTTATAAGCGCCTGACCATGTGGAAGCGCCTTCTAATTAGTTAATATATCCACACATCTACTAACCATGGCATAAAACTTATATCACTGTGCTGCTAAAAGTAGTATCAAGGACACACTCTATGATCTACATAGATTAATACTAGGACAATACGCCTTGCAGCCTAGAGGCAGCCTTATTTAGTTTCATAAGTTCTTCTTAGAAGAACACTCATTCGTTGTTATCGACTTGAATACTAAGCGCCCACTTATAGTATATAAATTAAAAGCTATTATTATCTGACAAGGCTGATCTATAAAAGTGAGTTGCTGGCTCTAGCTAAGACTCAGCTAACACCAAAAAAGTATATAAGGAAGCTACTTCTCGTTGAAACTAAGTATAGATATATAAATAATCTACTACTAATATTCTTTATAAGAAAGTCTTTATTATCTTAAAACTCCTTAGTTTTACTTATATCTTATACTTAATATATACCTCAATCTATTTAGAAGAGCAATTCTAAACGATACTAATTGAATTTCGACCACTTTATTTCCTTAAGATATGAGATTTATAGAAAACAATAGATTCTTCCTATATTAATATTACCTAGATAATGTGTAGAATTATTTATCTTACCTATAGCTGTAGCCACAACAAGTAAACCATCCAAGTAGTATACTACGGTGCCTACGGAACTACTAGGGAGTATCTGACTAGTGATAAGGAATAATATTATAGCCTACTATATAGGTTTTGTATTAGGAGTTAGCAGGAAAAAAAAAAAATATAAAAGGAAAGAAGTAATAAATATCAAGATAAGAAAAATGAAGAAAAGAATTATTAATAATAGCTATACTTGATTATATATTATTTTCTTTCTTATATCTAATATTCACATATAATTTGTAACTCTACTATATTTCCTTACCATTAAATAGACTTAAAAATATATAAGCAAACTAGCAACTAATCACTTTTAGAATAGCAAATCAACTATAATAGAAGAGCTTAACAATGAGTTAACTAATAATAAAAGGAAACAACACTTTTTCTTTAATACCTAATACGTTATACTATACATTCACTACTATCTAGCAAAGCTACCTGCTTAATCTCATCAACTCTTAAAAAATGTCTAATATTCTTCTACAAACTATTATAGGAACTGCTATCTTATCCTGCTATAGGCCTTTATCCCTAGCATTAAAACTAGATTATTTAAGGACAGGAGATATATTAAAATTACTATATAAGCTTTATTCTTATAAACTAATAATATTAATATACGAAATTGATCTAGACAAAGCATTATTTCAAAAAGATATTAATCTTATTACACTTCAAGTGGTCTCCTGCGATCTACTATCGACTTGGATGTATGGAATCTTATTATTTTCAAGATCCTGTTTCTTTTATAGATATTTAACCATAGGCTAGGCATAACCTATAAAAGCAGTTACAAGCATTATGAGCACCTTTCAAGATCGTTAGCATGTGAACCCATTGTTATATGAACCATGCCATACCTCATTTAATGCTGCCTATATCGACTATTATTATACACCTAAAGCACTAAATATTAAAGCACAGATTCCTATTCCTATAAAATCCAATGCCCTTCGAACCAACACCACATAAGATGGTCCGTTGGGCGAAGTCCGACGTGCAATCAAGAAGCAATTTGCAGCAAGAAACAGATAGTCTATAGCGAAGAAAAAAGTGAGTAGTTTGTATGGCCAGGAATGTGGCAGAATTATAGAAAGTAAAAAAAGGATTTTCTTGATTGTAGATAAGCTAATATATATCTAGAGAAGCATCGCGCTCTATTAAGACATCAGATTTTGTAGCAATATAACCTAGACTATAAACAATAGCCGAGACAAATGACAGGAAATCATACCTTGAATATGCCAAGAAATACTATAGACAGTCCCAGTGGGACATGAAAACTGGGGATGGAATTACCACCACATTTCAACTCTAGTAAACGGAGAATAAGAGCTAGAATTGTAATGCTAATAATCAAGGACATTATAGATAGAATAAAACAAATTTTCAGTTGCAGATTCTTGTTTGATATAAGGCTTAATATAAGAGAGAAAGCCTTCATTAATCCTATAGATAGAATAGGAATGCATAGAAAAGCATTAAGAGTGCATATTATATCTATAATTAACCTCTTGCTATCAAATTATGGATTTGCATTTTGACCGGAGCACCAAGACATATTCTTATAATCGCGAATTAGCGATTGAATGACTAAGAATAATATAAAAGTGGATCTTACATCTATTAATATCTTAATATTCAACCCTCGAGTATATTTAGTTATAGCTTCTATAAGCTACTCCACCAGTCCTTCCATCCAAAATTTCTTGAAAAGTTCCACCAAATCTTTCACCAAATTTTCCACCCTATTTTGCGACGGTGACGTATTAGTAATTATTGCTCTATCTACTTCCACCCTTTTAGTTAGATAACAAAAAGATTTCAGGCTTTACTCAGCTAACATACTGTACTATATGCGTAACAGTCTCAACATTCTCTTAATATACTTGTCAGATCTGGGCAATTATTTCTATCTATAGTCTGAGAGCATCCTTTAAACCTCACCTATGCTGAGGGCGCTATTTTTAGGAGAAGCATTTAAGATTATTTACAGACTTTGTTTTTATTCTTTGATAGAAAATTTTCGCATCCAGTCAGACTAACCACATCTTAACATAGACATAAATTATACTTTATTATAATGTCAAGCAAAATTAGTGTGTGAATATCAACTATCAGCCCAGATAGCTAATAACAGATATGAAACTACAGGTTAGACAAGACGCTCTCGCAGGAAAAGAAGAATATATACAAGGCCACATTTTTGAATTAGAGAGTAAGGATAGATCTATAACCAGCAGAGAAACTCTGATAATGGTCATCGATCCAGAGAATGATAGCAATATAAAAACATACAGAGATATTGATGAAGAGACAACAATTCTAGTCCTAGCAGGATGCAGCATCAAAGTGCTAGATAGCCTAGTAAGGATGACCAAGTAGGCTGTAACTTTAGAACATCTAATAGCTTAAGGCCTACACGTTGTCTAACCCATAGTATAATAGAGATATCCATATTAACATCTTCGGAAATCATGGTTGTGAGGTAATCAGTTATTAACTCTCCAGCATCTCATTCTATCTTCTACTAGCGGCTGGATTAAATTGCATCAATAATAAAATCAATCAGATATAGTATATAGTTTGCTAGAGATTTAGAATATATAAACTAGATATCTGTTTTAATTAGTTTTGCAAATCCATATATTGATATTATACTTACATCTTCCACTGGTTATGTTACTAATTTAATCGATTCTCTCTGGTTATGCTAGCATAATTAGTAACTCCTAGTCAGCATGCTCTTCACTACCACTACTACCTATAAAAACTTATTGTTTAACATACCTATGTTTCCTCTAGCGAACCATATTATGACTTACTGGATGCTTAGGAGCGTATTTCAGAATATATTTTGCTATTATAGTTTATTAATGTGCTCAATTCTAATGTAAATCAGAATTATCCCTGAATGAGGTTGGATTTACATACCTTTAGAAGATTAAGACACTTTATATTTGATAGCAAAAGACTGGAGAATATAATCATGAAGCTAATAGTTCTTCTTAATTAATTTAATTAGCTTTAAACGTTCACTCTTTCTTATATCCATAATCTTGGACTGGCTAAAAGTCAATGCAGATAAGAATATAGTATGAGGTAATTTTTTAGTAAGTAGAGAGTAGAGGAACTTTCTATATTTCTTATACTTTGAAGTAATTTAGATAGAGATAAGGATCTTAATAGCTTCTTTAACGTGGTGTCTCTCTGCATCACTTAAATAGCGATCAAACTTGACTATGCTGGCAGATTTAAGAAGCATTTCCAAGGCCCTATCTACTAGTAGAGGCCTAGACCTCGTAGTCCATTATAAGGTGTCCATTTTTAAAGTATAAAGAAGAAAGAGAGGAATGTTTCTTAGAAACTTTGGAGGAAGAAGTTAAAATAATAGGAAATTAGCTAGAAAAGTAGCAGAATAAATTGACGGAAGAACTGACGGAGAGATTAACGGAAAGATTTATAGACTATTGTATGTTTCCGCAACGTGTCTACATGCGAGCTAATCATACTTGCTTAGTTCATCCTTAGCGTGATAAACATGTTGGTAGGGTGTCGCCATTAAAAGCAATTATCTGGTATGTCAGTTGCATAAGAATCGCAGCTTGAAAGTACTATTGGTCCATCTTGCCCTATGGAGAAGTGTGCGGTACGCCATGGGACTGCTTGAACACAATGAATTAATGAGTGAACTAGATTGAGTATAGCGCGTTAGCTTCCATACTGGTCTATATTAAGGTATTATGTATGCGACAAGCTGTATTTTATATCTCTGAGACAGTTCCATCAAACTCAACGCAAGGCTATGAGCTAATCGATTCTTTGTTTAGAAAGAACGATGTATGAAGTTACTTGTTAATGCGTGAGTCTAGTAATCAGCTTAATGAAGAGATGCGAACCCTGCAAGTGAAGAAAAAGTAATTTGGTAATAGGCCTGCATGGATAGCTGCTATAAATATCTGTTTATCATCTCAATAAGTAAACGTGGATCTTGAATATAAAAGGAATGAGCTTTCAGGTCATCGCTTGATTCTTTACATCGAGTAACTCAGCCTTCAACTACCTTGATATTGAATCTACTTGATATAGAAACCCCTCTTAGAATGAACTCATTCAGTATTGAGTATATGTTATTTCACCCGATTGCTTCCCCTATGTCTGTTGTGGACATCTTCTTCCCTAGTTTCAGCACCCTAAATGCCACCGCATAGCAGCTCCTCCTCAACAACACGGATGGCTATGTTCGATTGCTCTGTATTGGGGCCATTTTTGTAATATTTGCTTGATATGTCTATTGTTATATAAATAACTTGATCAATAAATATCTTAGTTCATTCTAATAGAAAGAGAGAGGAGCTGAACTCTGCTGATAGATAATAGCTTATACTATCTATATGTACTACTATAATAAGGTATATGAAATGGTTATTGCTTAGATATATTGATAACTGTTTGCGAAGAAAGTAGATTTTCTAATAGTCTATATTAAGACCTAAGATATTGTTCAGAATTAATTATTGAGAATAAAGCCTCTCTTATACTTCCTTTGGAATAGTTCTTTCAGTTTCTAGTATAAGAACTACTAGCTTATACTTTATTATTATAAACAGGACTATTATAAGAATATTTCTATTTTATTGATCGGCACATCACCGAAAATCTTGATAGATCTATTAGGAGAGTGTTGTGAGCAATATCTTAAACTCATTTAGTGGAAGGTGCTAGTATTCCAACTAGAAGAGAGCGAATAGAAGCAGACTAGATTAAGATTTATAAAAGATATTTCTATTATTATAATAGATAATGCAGTGAAGAAAGATATTTTAAAAGATATAAAATAATTTCTTAATAAATAGACTTAAGAGTAGTATATGGCCTAAGAGATTCCTTATAAACAAGAATATCTCTTGGATGGCCCTCCTAGGATAGGGAAATCTAGCTTCTATCTTTCCGTTGCTAGGTTATATAAGTTGGATATATATAATCTTAATTTGTTTAGTCTGAGTGATGCTAGACTGGCCAAACTTTTTACTTAGCTTCCTCCACGTTATATCGTTCTCTTGGAGGATATGGATGCTATTGACTTAGACTGTAAAAATATTAGCCCAGGGTAAAACTGGAAGAATACGCCTCAACGTGGAGTATTGCTATCTGGACTCTTGAATGTCATTGATGGTATTGGGTTATAGAAGGGTCATATACTTATTATATTAACAAATCACATTAACTATCTAGATAAAGCCCTTATTCACCTAGATTAGATAGATAGAACTATTTTGTTCAAATATACTGATAAGAAGATTATTACTTAACTTTTCTATACCATCTTCAAATAGACGCCTATTAGAGATAAGCAACCATTAAAAGAAACTAAAGATGTAGTAATCAAAATATTAGCTAAAGAGTTTGCTATTTATATCTTAGAGAAAGAGTTTAATCTAGCTAAAATCCTATTATTTCTCTTAGAACATAAATACTCACCTGCAGATGCTGTGGATTATATTCAGGAATGGGTGATCAAACAAAAAGAAGGAAAGGAAGCTGTATCTATATTGGAGAGAAAGAGCTCGTAGCTTAAAGATGAATAATTTTATATCTAATGCTAAAGCCCCTGCTGTGGGTCGTATGGAAAATTATGGCGTAGTAATTTTATGGCTAAAGTAGTTAGTGTCTCTTAATAATTCTATAGTTATAATAACTTTCTCTATTTGTTTTAAATAGTCCTTGATCGTCCCAGGTCGTCCTGGATCGTCCTTACTATATAGAACCTATTGCTATTCATCTGTGGTTGTTTTCTATACTCGCCTCGCACTAACTTTAGCATACTACGCAGCAGTTTATTTGTTAAGCTTATATAGTGTGTACTATATTAAGTAGGTCTTTCCTTTCTGATCAAACTAAAATAACTTTCTGTGTCTTACTATAATAACAGCCTGCCAACATAGGGCAAATATGTCTCAGCAAGAGCTAGACGAACTACGCAAGCATCTAGAAGAAGAATGATGACGATGGGAGGAAGCAGAACGGCAATGAGAGGAAGAACAACGACGACGAGAGGAAGTAGAATGATGATAAGAGGAAGCAAAGAGATAATAAGAAGAAGCGGAATGGAACCTGAACCTTAAAATACTGTAGACTTGAAATATAACACTCCCTGAATTTCTTAATATGTGCCATGAGTGTCTTTATTGTGGTCTAACTATTTAGAAGGATAAGAAATTATTAACAAAGAGTGATCCTATTAATGCGGACTATAAGTTATGACTAAATAGAATCTAGGAATGGATAGACTTCCCAAAGGAGCAGCTAGTAATATGAAGGGATCTAATAGATGTAGAATTTATTACTGAGCGTTACTTTGCACCTTTACTGGCTTTGAAAGAACTTGGAAATAAAGTTAGAGATAGAATGCTTAGCTCTAAGTTAGATTTAGGTTACTTCCTGCGCTAAAATATGGAGTTGCGTGTTATTTTAATTATTAAGAAACTCCATATTAACTTATAACTAAAAAGAGTATTTTATCTTAATGGAGATGTCACATTTGAGAACTATGCAAATATATTGATAGACAAATCTAGGATAATTATGGACATGGGCTCTTTGAGTTTAGATTAAGAAGGATCTTATCGCTTAGAGCGCCTAGTATAATAGTTAAGAGATATATCTAGATCAGCATTATAGATAGGAAGGTAAATGACTATATAGTGATGCCCGTTTTGTCCTCGCGCTGACTAGTTCTATGTTTATAATCATAGACTAGACGAGAAGGTTCTATCTTTTCTTATTAAATATAAAGTCCTATATAAGCTGTCTTTTACCTATATTAAAGCTGGACTGTAGGATATGGAACTTGACTGCATTATGCGATACTAGAAAGATGAATTGCTAGAATATATCTATTATTATGTTATTGCCGCAGTGGTTATATAGCTCTATAACTATATATACAATATTAGTAGCGAGTGCGGCTGCATATCTATAGGCGAAGCATTTATATTCCTTTACATACCTTATAGTAATCCTTTGACTGTTCTCTACTATCTATCAGTACCGAGAGAAGATGTTGGCAATGCCACTGGTTGGCCTATAGATAACAATTAATTACATCTAACTGCAGTCGGCCAGCTCCTCGCTTTCATTTTACGAGCTCTGCGAATGTCTCTATGGGATATTGCTTGAAGAAACTAGGCTAAGAGTTAATTAAAAATATGGGAAATAGTATATGATGATCTACTAGACGAAATTGAGGAGAAGGATATTCTTTTTTCTAAATATAAACCTCTTTTTAGCTGAACGAATTATTGCTGCTAGTCTCTAGTGAAAACTAGATTAAAATCTGTGATAGCTATTTCCTATAAGCCATTCTAAGAATTATGATTATCAGATTATAAAGATGATGCTGATAATAGCTCAGATCTATCCACTCCTAGTTGAGCGCTATATGACCCTCGGTATCCTTAGCGTCAAGCTATAGCCACTATAACCTGAATATCGACCAGATCATAACAATCGGCTTCAAAAGGCAAGTCTTAAGAGTACTATACTTAGTAATGCCTTCTCGGTTTGCGTAGTAAGGGACCACTAGATTAGAAATGTCTTAATGTAAATAAGCATGGAACTAATCATTATTAATTAAATACTGTGATGCTTATTAAATTATTAAATTAATAGCTCTCTATAACCCTGGACCCTAATAAAGAGCTTAGATGCAAATCACTTTATATATATAGCACGCGCGGAGCTCTTTTCAAGATCACTCTCTAATTGTATAGGTATATCTTTATTGGAAAAGGTGTTCTAATTGACTTTATCAAGTGTACTAAGTGTGAGGAGATGATGTACTTCTATCTTTATTCTATCCAAGGACAGTTTGTTCCAGTTGTCTTTGGTGGTCTCAAGCTCTATTGATCATTCTTATATAATAAGATCGCCATGATGGTTCACTTAACTCTGATGAGCTATGCGGGCAGAAATCTGGCCAGAGAATATGGAATTGATGAGGCGCAGTTTATTATATAGGCTGAGACGTCTTTACGTGCTATTTATAGCCTTGATGTTCTATATAGTGATCCAATCCTCGGGAATATAATATAGAATAAGGAGAAAAAATAAATCATATTTATTGATTTCGAGCGAGCACATTATGAAGGATGAATTCTCTTAGAATCTATTGCTGCTAATTAGAAATAGAAGCGGGCGATCAGTATCTGGGATAAAAGCCTAAATAAGCGCTCTGATTCCTTTTAATGGGAGTTATTACGCATGAGGTTAGAACTACGATCCTGAATATATTTGGTTTGGGTGAAGAACTATTCTTGGATCCAAAGAGAGTAATTTGTGGGCGAGGATTTGTCGCGTAATTCGTTTTTGCGAGAAGCTCTCCTACGCCTAAAGTTCGCTTGAGCGAAACCCCCTTCTACACACAAGTCTCTCTTATGCACAAAGCTCTCTTTTGCGTCGATCTGTCTTAGGCAGCAGTTTCGCCCAGGCGAAAATGTCGCTCACGCGCGAATACGGACTATGCGAGGATTTTTCATTACCCATGGCTCCCATGAAGAAATATATTTGAATCTTTAATCAGGCAAACATTTTAGAAGAGAATCGCAGACCTGCGATCATGGAACCTTAACGAGAAGCGCGATGGAGAGTTTTCAAAAGATAGAAACTGAAATTATGGAGGTAGTACTATTAGTGAAAAGGAATGCCTAAGCCTATGTGAGATTCTTCTAGATATTAGAAGAGTTTATGCTAACCGCTAAACACTTTCTGTTGATATTATGGGCGACTATATGAAGTAGAGTAATCTTTTTAGAAATATTAGGAATTAATGAACTTATGCTGCTGCATCTTTTGATTTCCTTTCCAATGTGCTTTCAGAGAAATCACTTGGTGTTTTCTATTCTGGTATTGGATAGTAAGAGTCCTGTTTTGATTAGCTCTACAGACAAACAGAGAATAGGGAAGGAAGCTTACTAGATGTGATAGATATGATGACTAAATTCCAGTTGTATCCGCACAAAACGTCTTGATGTAACTGGTGTTGTGAAATCTAATCCTAAGAAAAACTTTAGTATTGACTATAATACTGAGTTTATATACTTTTTTAGAAGTGTACTTCTATAATAATTCCGCTATTATCTCTTATACTTTTTTTGCAATATGATTATCAAATTAATCTAGATTTTTTAGATAGTCATTTTTCTATTTTTAATCAATTAAGATATAGAAAGAAGTGGTTAGAAAGAAAATTATAGAAGAAAACAGTATAGCCTGTTATATAGTACTGATAAAGAATACTTTAGCACTTTTAATAGCGCATCTTTGATTTTTCCTAAAGTTAACTTTGATAAAAGATATTTTCTAGCTGTTTATGTCAAAAGAGAGTAGTTGATTGGTCGTTAAACACAGGCTTGGCACGTCTAGATCTGTAGCATAGGCCAAATCTGGCTGATGCTATTTCTGGCTCTATGACTGAGTTTTAAAAGCTAATTACTTAGTATATGTCTGGCTTGGAGCATATTGGTAAAGCTAGAAACAGCTTATGAGTTCTATAAGCACTGGCTTAGAGCGTGTTCAGCTTGGAGCATATCAGTAAATCTAGAAATAGCTTACATTGTATGAGCACTGGCTTATAGCGTGTTTAGCTTAGAGCATATTGGTGAAGCCAGAAATAGCTTACATTGTATGAATATTGGCTTAGAGCATGTTCGGCTTGGAGCATATTGGCAAAGCCAGAAACAGCTTATGTTGTATAAGTATTGGCTTGGAGCTTGTCTGGCTTGGAGCGAAGCTGGCTTTAGGCATATGCTCTAATAGATTTATTGAAAACTTGAGTGCTGTTGGCTCTCTCTCTTCTTCAAGTTATTATTTTGTAGCTCTGAGGCTTGGAGGCTTTTAGAGAACAGCTTATGCTAGACTTAATTGCCTTGAGGCTATCTGTCTTTAGAGTAATAATACTAGAATATTCATGTGAATAAAACTTGCTTTATTTATGCTTCTAGGTGGTATATAGCTAATATATCGCAAAAGCCCTAGTATAAAAAAAATAGTAAGATTTTAGAGTATGCACTTGGTGCAGCGTCCTTTCTAATAAAATTCTATATCTTGTGCAATTGATAATTGAACCTCTTATTGATAATATTATTATTCTAACTAGCTAGCTAAGGATAGACTGATATCTAGAGTATAGAAAAGAGATACAAAATGAGAATCTATGGATTGATTTGCGTAACTATATATTGTCTATTTTAAGTCTACTCTCTCTTTGTTTTGGTTATATTATCTAACTATGGCTAAGATCTTATTTTATAGAATACTCTTTCGAGCAGCAGCAAATACGGCCTTAACTTGCTAGTAACTCCCATTCCATATTATATCTAGTAATTCTTCTATAGATTAGTAGACAGTCTTTAGCTCTTCCTGAGCTAGTTCTAATATGATTATATTTTTATTGATTACGCGCTGCCTAGTTGACTGGGTATCTCTGTTCTTAGATTTTATTGGAGCCATATGGTAGTCCAAGCACTATGGGTATGCTGGGGAGGGCTATAGGAGTGATTGTTTATTATCTCTTAGCATCCTGATGCCTTGAAGGTAGTCAACATGTATCAGAAATATATATATATGAAATAGTGGATAGATATGAACTATGGAATAAAGTGTAATTAATAATAGATTTTAATGGCTATTTTAGAGTAGATAAGATAGGCGATTTAGTCCTTGTAGGATTAAGACTAGAAACTATGGCTGCAACAATAAACCATAGAGCATATTTTATCTGAAGTTTATCTGAGATAGCTCCTTCAGTTCTTTAATACTAGATGAATTTAGGACGAGCACGAGTTACTCCAGAGTACGAGTGATCCAGAGTACGAGTGATCCAGAGTACGAGTGATCCAGAGTACGAGTGATCCAGAGTACGAGTGATCCAGAGTATGAGTAATCCAGAGTACGAGTTGCTCTAGAATACGAGTGCTCTAGAGCAAATTAGCGCCGCGCTGGGTGTAGTGCTTATTAGTTTGCGAAAAGTAAGCACTTGTCTACCTAGCGCGCCCCATCCTACTATTGAACCAGGATATCTATGCGTAACTCACGGTCAAAGTCTTATTCAAACTGCGCTTGCTGTTCAGCTAGAATAGCATCAATTAAAGACTAGTGATCAGGGACAGGCTTGGCGAACTACTGTACGGCATAAATAAGCCATTATCTTAAATCTAGCCGACAATAGTACTAGTCCGGGAATAGATTAGTCAGAGAATGCTCTAGAACCGTGTGCGAGGATATAATCTATATTGTCCCCACCACACTATAACTCTCTTTCACTGGTATCAAGTGTAGCACGATGAAAGTGGTTAAAAGTCTAGCGATAAAAAAGATCCGAGAGCTTCTAGCGCTCTGTGGAATCAGTCATTGCAGCAATAAGCCATTATAGGAACACATTAATCATATCGCGAACTATGGTGAGTCGTCTGAGTAGAGTGTGTCCTGTACTGAAAGTATCTAAGTGCATATAACACGTGTTAAGGACGGAATTGAAGGTTTCTCAGAACCTATTCTAATAGTCAACACCCCATTCTACTAAACATCTTCTAGTTTACTAATGAAGTTGTGAGGATCCTACCAACTATTATTATATAATATAAAACGAGGCCTAGATGATTTTAAAGGGCTTATTAGTCTATTAAAGAAAAAGAAAAGAACAAATAAGGGTTTTCACACTCTAAGATCTAGTGAAGGGCTATCTAATTATAATAATATAGTAACCGCAGCAACCGCAGTAATTGTAGTAAAACTTATTCTTTAACTAGACTCCATCAATCAACCTCTAACAATAGATATAGGGATTATTGATAGAGTCTCTAGAAAGTCTATGAGCTCAACTATACTATTGTCTTTAGATCCTGCTATGCCCACAGCTAAAGATAATACTCACGCATCTCTGACAACTGATCACTTGGTGCTAAGGTTGCAATTATATCTATTAATCTTACTAGATCCTTGTCAGAGAAACAGAACGTCACAGCCAATAGATTAGTTCCCGGCGCTAGTTACATAAGCAGTAGAGCAGCCAGTT